>JAASFV010000584.1:0-18710 GCA_023334015.1 Globisporangium paddicum
CCCCCCCCCCCCCCCCCCCCCCCCCCCCCCCCCCCCCCCCCCCCCCCCCCCCCCCCCCCCCCCCCCCCCCCCCCACCTGCACGTGACGTTGGTGGTTAATGTTTTCCGACCGTGTCTTCGAGCTTGTGCGTGTGATACATTACATAAAGCATTACTACTCTTCAGACATCAGAAGCCAAGTGCAAAATCTAGTGTAGTGTCAATCAGCTTGTTAAATTCTGATATTACACAATGCATTTGTCGATATCTGCTGTGCGGACGCGGTTTTGCAACGCTGGTGGTTCTACGCACAGTCATTCAAGGAGTAGATCGGCCCGTGAGAACACTCGACGCCAGTATATTACCACTTGCAGTCTTGAACAACGACTGTTGCGATCGAGTTAATGAGGTTTCGCTATAATCGAGCGAGCGTGCGCAGGTCGCCACAGTCAAATCTTCCTCCTGGTTCTCCCTTATCGTTAAAAAACCGTGTCGCCAGTCCCTGTTAGCTACTGTAATTTTCTCACGAAGCAAAGCTGGACCACAATCGATCATAACACGGTGTCAACGGGTAATAACGTCTCAGTGGATACGTTGGAAATCTACGAGAGCAAGCTCGGTCAATTATTTCGCCGGCATCCTCGCTGATACCGAGGACTGAGATCCTGATCGCGGCTCTGAACGATTATTGGAGTTCATCCTAGCGACGTAACTGAATACACCTCAACATTCTAATTAAAACTGAGCGAGATCCCAGCGGGCACCTCGAACAGGCTGGGGTTGTCTAACAGCCGCCGGCATTGCCGAAAAGAAGGCTTCATATTTCAGACTGACGAGGCAATTGTCGAAGGACGCGATCAAGATGTGTGAGCAGCTTCTATATGAAGCGCTTCGGGCCAACATGCGTCCATGATTCCGAGGGGTTCGGGCGCCAGCGCGTGGAAATACTGTACAGCTGCACATCGATCCACATAATCACAATGTTAGCAAGCCACTCAGCTTTTATCAAGCTCATTTCACACGACCAAGGTCAACAGCGTACCGAAGTTGTCTGTGCTCAATGAAGAACACGCGTAGCTTACTCATTGAGACATTATCCTTCTCCATTGTTACAGACAATAGAGACAACATTATCGACATTGTTGAAATTCAGCAACCTTGTTGGAATTCTGCATCGTTGTCGGAATTCAGCAACCACTTCCGCAAATGCGTACCCGATATTAGGCACTGGCTTCAGAATGGCCAACGCGCTTGGTCGAATCACTGGTACAAGCTGGAAATTTCAGCCACGTCAGTGATCGGGTCATATTCATGGTGTCATGCAGGCCATCGATGGCCTACTTTGGTCGTCACGCAGCACATCGTGACGCGATGTCGGAGGTGTCGAGCGCCATCGATGACGCTGGGGAATGTTGCATGCACGCATGTGTAAATGCTGTGGAATGATTGAGAACAAATGTCGCCCTCTAGAGGGCAACCCGATGTCGCGGTGATGAAGTGCACGCTTCAAACCATAATTAACAGGGTGTGATTGAAGTGTTTGGGTTTCTGGGTGTGTTTTTGGGTGTGTGATTGAATCAGATTTTGATCGGGTCGTTCACGTGTCTGATTGGGTAAAAATCATCTTTTACATTTGTCCCCTTTGATTGGACAATAATTTATTATTTGCGTGTCAAATTGTGATGGTCATCACAATTAGAAATGACGTGGCCAAGTGCACGCATCGCGTCGCGATACTTGCTGCTTGTGACGCTCGCCACGCTCTTTCTGGTCGTGTTTTGCTGTGTGGACGTGAAAGCACAGCCTCCTGGCTATCGGTCCGTCAGCTTAGCATCCGCAGAAACGCAGAACCGGCCGCGCGAGAGCCAAGTAAACGAGGACAATGAAGATGGCGACGACGAGGAAGACGACGACGACTGGGACTTTATGAGCGACGCTGCGATTCTCTCGCTTGCAGCACAACAGCAAGCGCCTGCTGCTCTCACTACTGGCAGCTGTGCGAAGACGCTCCCACCAGCGTTCCTGAACGACGACTATTGTGACTGCGACGACGGGAGCGACGAGCCGCTCACGTCCGCCTGCTCGTATGTTCTCCAGACGGATCTCCTCACGTTTCAGTGCCGCAGTGGTGGTCAGAAGCTCCCCTCTGCATTTGTTGGCGACGGTGTGTGCGACTGCTGCGACGGGAGCGACGAGGCCTCTCTACCAACAAGCAAAAACTGCCCGAACACGTGTGCTGAGCGTCACGACCAGATCGTCCAAGCCCTGCAGCAGCGCTTGGAGGCTGTCCACGCGGGCTTACAAGAGCGCGACAACTACAATTCTCTCTACGACACGAAGTTCGAGAGCCTGCAGGCCACACTGGACGAGTCGATGGTGATCGCGAGCGCAGTGCAGCGCGCGTTCAATTTTAAACAGCAGAAGCTCCAGGACGCGGGCGTGCAGCCGTCCCCACAGGAGCAACATCAGCTCGAGGCCATGTACTATCAGCTGCAGAGTTGGCAATATCAGCTGTTTGTGCAGCGCAAACTGGTGGAGCAGAGCGCCTTTGAGGACCGAGAGTGGAAGGCGCCGTTCGCGGCGCTCGTGGGACAGTGCTTCGACTTCGTCGTGAACGAGAAGGAACTCAAGGGCGGTACTGTGAACGTGATCCCGAGAGAGTACGCCTTCTCGTTCTGTCCCTTCCAGAACGTCACACAGAGCGAGCCTGGGTACGCACAGTGGACGCTCGCTGAGCGCCAGGCCAAGAAAGGAGGAGAAGTGCTAGCGGACGAGCAACTGCCAGCTGCGCCGCAGCCAATCCTGCTTGGTATCTGGGACCAGTGGACGCCCTCATCAAAGGCAGAAGCCGCGAACCGCCATCGGCTGCAAAAGTACGACTTTGGACACAAGTGTGCGAACGATCAACACCGCGTTGTCCACGTGGACATCTCGTGCGGCGTCACGAACCGCATTCTGTCCATCGACGAGCACGAGATGTGCATCTACTCGCTCGCGTTCACGTCACCTGCAGCCTGCGATGAGCGCGATCGCGTGCTGGTCGAGAGGGAGATCGAGCTCGTGCAACGTGTGTTCGAGAGTTCCTTGGTTGATGAAGATCCTGATTCCAGGCTGGCACATGAAGAGCTATAGAACTGAAGTCGTGTTTTACATTTTCCTACGCAATTAACGCTCGAATAAGTTGTTTTCGGTGAGCTTCTTGGCTCGCTTGGGCCTCTTCCTGTTCTCGAAGTCCGTTTTCTTCCTCTTGAGTGAGCCATCGAAGGCGCTGTCCGCATCTAAACTCAGCGAACCGGTCCTTCCCACTGCCCGCAAAGCGATACTTGACGACGCCATCTACAAAGCCCTGGACGAACTGGCCCGTGATGCGATCCCCATTCTCGTAGAGCAACTGACCGACTCCATGGCGCACGTTCTCAGCAAAGTGGCCTTCGTATCGCACGATTCGATACAACTTTGTGCCTAGAAGGATCCGCTGGTCACTCTTGTGGCTATTGCTCCGCTCACGCTCTCGCTCGAGGATCGCAGCTACTTGCAGTGGGAAGTACACGCGTTCGCCCAAGCCATTGAGTTTGCCATTGACCCACTGGCCACGCCAAAGCTTCCCGTCGGGGGATTTGAGCTCGCCCTGGCCATGAAACGCGCCTCGGAGCACGTGACCAACGTAAGTGGACGCTCCTCGTCCACAATGCCAGAAGCCCGACTCCAGTGGAAATTCGTACTCGTTCGTCCACTCAAAGCGCGAGGCCGCGTCCGCCGGCACGTACGTGTAAGAGATCGTCGCCTCCCCAGTCTGTACACCATGTGTGAACGTGCCAGAGTACACTTGCGCCCCGCGGCTTTTATTAGGCAGCACGCGTACGCTTTTGAGCTTCCCGTGGCCGTGCATGCGGTCGTCCATCCATTCGCCAGTGTACTCGTTGCCATTCGCGAACACGCGGCAGCCGTGGCCGTGGCGCTTGGAGCCTACGAAGTCGCCCTCGTACACGCCGCCGTCGCTGTACTTGAACGTTCCGTGTCCATCAAAGTGTCCACCTGTAAAATCCCCCTCGTAGGACTCGCCGTTCGCGAACGACATGGCGCCATGGCCGGTCTCTTTTCCGCACTCAAAGCGTCCAACGAGCTTGTACGTCGCGCACTGGAGGACACCCACGCCATAGGGCTCGTCGTCCATCCACTCGCCCTCGTAGCGCTTCGTGTTGTCGCTCGAGCCAAAGACCCGCACGCCTTTGCCCTGGCGCTTGCCGTAGACAAAGTCCCCAGTGTACGAGCCCAGCTTGCCACCGCCGCCATAGAGACTTTGGCCAAAGCCGTGATAGACGCCCTGCTGGAACTCGCCAGTGTACTTGGAGCCGTCTCGAAGTCGGAGTTCCCCATGGCCCTGCCACTTGCCGTGGACCCAGTCGCCGTCGTACACGTCGCCGTTCGCATAGGCGCACGAGCCCTTCCCGTGGTAGTACCCCTCAGTAAAGTGGCCGTCGTACACGTCGCCCTCGCGCGTCTTCAACGTGCCACGGCCGTGCTTGCGGCCCTGGACAAAGTCGCCCTCGTAGCGCTCGCCTGGGATCCACTTCTTGGTGAGCGGATGTTGCGCTTTCGCGAGCGTCAGGATCCCAAAGCCCTCGAAAAAATTGGCAGCAAAGTCCCCAACGTAGCTGCCACCGGCCCCGCCGCTGCTGATTGTCCCTGCGGCATTCTTGGCCGCAAACTTGAGCGTCCCTTTGCCATGGCGCTTGCCGTCGAGCCACTCGCCGTCATAGAGGTCGCCGTTCGAGTACTTGAGGCGACCGCGGCGGTAAATCGAGCCGTCGTCGCCAAGGCGCCACGAGCCCACGTTGTAGACCACGCCCGGCAGTGTCGCTGACGTGCTGCTGCTGGCCATCGGATCCCACTGTTTTGCTTGGCTTCTGCGTAGCTTCGTTGCGGCTTCTCGTGAAAAGTCAGTAGCGAGAAACCGACTTGAGAGGTTACAAAACTGCAGCACATAGTCAGTAGTAGTTGATCCTGTAGCCATTCGAGTCAGATGGATACATTTGCAAGACTACCACGTCTCACGTGGCACTATCCATTGAGTTCCGACCACATTCTGCTCTCGTTCCGCGAGGCGAAACCTGTGTGAGCCACCGAGAGGAGCTCGGCGTCAGGGCCATCAAGAGCTCAGTTCATTCCCCAATAATCCTTCCAGGAGGATACCCACTGCCACCTCCAGTCCGCAACCCAGTCCAAAGATGCGCTTCTCTTCGCTCTCGTTGGCTGCTGCAGCTGTCAGCCTCGCTGCCATCACGACTCTGAAACCCACGAGCGCGCACACATGGCTTGACTGCATCGACCACGATCACAAGGTCGTCCTGGAGAACAGCGGCGAGTGGGTCTTCGGTGCTGAGAAAGGCAACAGCGTCTGCGAGAGTCACATGCGCGGCTACGCCGGCCGTGGGGACGTGGACATCAACACCAAGAACACGTACAAGCTTCCTCGCGACCAGCTCCAGAATCCAAACGTCCCGCTCTGCCAGTTCACCTACGCCGAGGGCTACACCAATGGCTGGCGCAAGGAACTCAAGGCCAAGCCCAACGACACGATCTACTTTGCGTATCTGCCCAACGGTCACGTGGCCAAGGACGTCTGGGCACGCAAGACCCAGTACGGGGTCTACTCGTCGGGCCTCCCGGGCGTCGAGCTCACGTTCACGACCGATATGGACGAGTCCAAACTCGTGAGCGGCTCCAAGCACTCGTTCGACGACCTCAACTGCGGCGAGACCTACGACCGCCAGGGGAACCCGTCCCACCGTGCAGGCGACCACGTCCCCTGCGTGGGCAGCCTCAAGATCCCGGGGGACGCTGCCCCCGGCCGCCACCAGTTCGTCTGGGCCTGGAAATTCTACACGGAAGGCACGGACTACAGTGGCCCCAAGGACTTTATCGACTTTCTCTACACGTCGTGCTTCGACGTGGAGGTCCAGGGTGGAGGTGATTCGCTCGTGGGAGGCGAGGCGGACCCAATGGCCACCAAGCACGATGACCAGCAGCCTGCGGCGGCGGGCAACCAGGTGAAGAAGTGCGACGGTTCGCCACCATGAGGCGAGAAGGAGGGTCTATAGTTTATTCTCCAGTCTTCAGTCAATCTTGCGTATTGCGTTCTTGAATCCCATTTGTATTTCCATTCTTCGTTCGCTCTTGCTTGTGTCCATTTGTGAAGGTCCTCTCCGGATCAAATAAGGTAGGTTCGACTACCTCCGAAGAACCAGTCACCACCGCGTTGATCTCTTCATGTCCATTCATTTTTCATACAAAGTCTTCTGTTTCTTTTCTTTTCGTTTCTGGTCGCGCAACAACAAACCAATTAGACTCACGACCAGCTGTGATTATGTCTCCTCTCTCACCTGCTTAGATTCCGCCCTTCTGGATCGGGTTGGCGGGCAGCGCGCCGGGCTTGCGGTTGCCGATGCGTTTCTTGATCTTGTGCGCCTGCTCCGGGTCGGGCTTGAGCGAAAACACGGACCGCGAGCTCTTGAGGTACTTGTTGCGCCCGTTCTCCTCACGAATGAGACTCTCGAGCACCACGTGCGGCGCGACCTGGCGCCGCGAGCTCTTGCGCGCGTTCTTGAGACGGTTCAGGTACCGCCGCGTGCTCGGCAGCTTCCTCTGAAGGCGGTTGCCAGTCTCGTCGTCCACTGCCGCCGCTACATCACCTCCTGCTGGGGTACCGTTCAAGCTGCTCTGTTGACGCGTCATCGCTGGTTTGGCCTGCGTAACTGGGGCTGTGGTCGACGAGGATGAGTCCACGCCCTGCTGCCACGCCTTGCCGCATGACTCGTGGAACGCCTGGCCCGACATGATCATGACCATGGACGTCACCAAATTCCACTTCTCGTCGCCCGTCGATCCTGAGTGCGCCATACCAAAGGGCGGCTTGGAAAGCACCACCTTGCAGTAGCTGCACGTGTTGGACGGCGGCGCGTAGCACTTGGATTTGGCGCGCTTGAGTGTCGTGATCTGGTCGAACAGGTCCACGCTGATAAGGCCGTTGGCCGTTTGGTAGATGTTCTGCTCGTAGTTGTACGTGTCGAGCATGCCAAAGATCGTCGGGCGGAAGTCGCCAAACTCGCCCTTGCCGTGCTCGTTCGTGATCTTGAATAGGATCGCCTTGAGCGACACCGATGACGCCATGCGCTCGAGGATGATGCGAATGAGCTCGTTGAGCGCGACTTGGAACGCCGTCTGCGCGCCGCCGCCGCCGCTGCGCGTGGTGATGCGTGCGGTCGACTTGGAGCTCACGGAGCGCTTGACCGCATTCTGGATCCGCAGCATCTTGTCCAGCAGCGTGAACCAGAGCTTCTCAGCCTGGTCGTCACGGTTGCGCAGCAAGTTTCGCTGGCACATGGCAAGTGCAACCTCGAGCGTCTGCATTGCGTCGCGCCCCTCAGGGATGCTCTCAATTATACTGTCGTTTTGCTGGTGTCTGCTTAGAGCCGTCGACGAGTCGGAAGCAGTCGAAGACGCAGCATTGTAACCACGGAGTGCAGGCTTAAGGATCTTGAGCTTCTGCTCAAGACTCTGCAGGATGAGCGTCAGCGCACCCGTGACGTCACCCGTTCGCTCGAGCAAGTACGCCTCAGCGTCCGTGATGTTGAAGTCCTTGCAGAGCTTAAGACACGCATCCACCTTGTAGCTGTCGTGCGACTCCAGGTACGGGAATACGCCTGCGGGCTCATACTCGCACGAGAGGCGCACAAAGCGCTCCTGGACCGCTGGATCGTCGGCGATGCGCAACTTCGAGCGCTCAAGAAGCTCCTTGATCATGTCGGCCTCTTCGCCCAGATCAGTTTTGTTGTTGCCCGAGCCCATGAGAATGAGCTTAAGGTAGAGGAACTCGAGCTTGGCGCCGTTCTTGCCCATGGAGAAGAACTTTCCGATCACCTTCTTGTTCATATCGGGGAATTGGCCCAGGATGAGCACCACGAACGAGTGGTTGTCAGCCTCCATGAGCGCGCCGGCGTGCGTCAGTACCGCGTCTTCGATCACCTTGCGTCGGATCGGGCTCGCTTGCACCGAGTCTGCGCTCTCGATGTCTTCGTCCACCACTTTGTCCGTTTCTAAGTAAGTAAGAGAGGCAGATCAGTAGGTTAGTCACAAGGTTATAGATACCATATGTATAATAAAGAGCTAGAAGCACGTACCAACTCGGATGTAGCTGAACGCGTTCATGCGGTACTCGTGGTCGTCGTCGTCGAGGTACGAGGCGACCGCCTGCGAGAAATCGCCCTTCTCCTTGTACAGAATGACGGCGGCGCGGTTCATCTTCTCCTGGATCACGCTCTGAAGCAGCTCCGTGTGGTTGTAGCAGTCCTTGTTGAGCTTCTGCAGCAGACGCACGAGCATTGCCTGACGTCCGGCCTTGTCGAAGCCTTCCTCCTGCGAGGCCGCTGCTAAGTTCTCCGAGCTCGCGCTGCCCGAGAGCAGCGACGATGGGCCAAGCGCCAGGAAATTCATGAGCGAGTCCATCATTGACGCGCCATCACCCTTCCCAGCCGCGTCACCGATGGTCTGTGCGCGTGCGTCAGCGTAATTCTGCGGATCGATCGAACCGCCACTCAGCAGTCGTGCCTCAAACATGAAGAAGTGGCCGTGCTCGACCGAGCTGAACTTGGATGAGTCCTTCGAGCTGCCAAAGATTACCTCTGCAAAGTCCAGCACCATCGACAGGCGGCTCGGACACTTAGAGAGCGTCGCGTTACGAGCTGAGTCGTAGCGGCTCGTGGGGCGGCTGGTGGCGTCTTTCTTCTCACCCTCGAAGTCCACGTTGGCGTCGTCGAAGAAGCGCGCCATGATGTTAAAAAACTCGCGCGCATCGAGGTCTACGAGCGTCGTGAGGCGCGGGAAGAGCTGCGGGTTGGCGTCCACGGTCTTCTCGAAGAGGTGGTGGCAGATCTGCGAGCGCACTTTGCCCACGTTTTGCGACGCGATCAGCTCGTTCTGCGGGAAACTGCGGCCGCTGAGCGAGTACGAGATGTACAGCAGTAGCTTGTATCCGTACTGGCGGCGACGGCGCTGCGCAGACAAGAGGTCGTCGCTTGAGGAGCTCTTCTGGACCAACGAGCTGACGCTGCCGGTGCGCGTAGTGCCGCCAAACGTGGACGCGAGGCTGCTGATGCGACTCCCAGTCACGCTGCCTGTACGACTCGCAGCAGCTCGCGATGGAGACGGTTGCGCGATAATCTTCTTCTCACTGGAACAGGCTTCCAGGAGGACGTCGATCGGCGTCGTGTAGTCGTTCAAGCCCTCATTGTAGATGTAGATGAGCGCCGAGTAGAGTTCGTGGTCGTGGCAGAGCTTGAGAATCGTATCCATGTCCAGCTCGGCGACGTTCAGGTGAAGAATGCACTGCTCGACCTGCGGCAGCTTGTTGTTCGCGCTATAGTGGCGCACAAACTCCTGCATCGCGAGTGGAGACAAACTCCGGAGCTTCTCCGACAGGATGTAGGGCTCCAGGAGCTCCACAAAGACATCCGACTTGCCCGCCTCTTTAAATCGGTTGAAGATCTCGCCAAAGAGCAGATCAGTTCGTCCCACGATCGCACAGTACTCAATACACACGCCCGCAAGCATCTGATAGTGGCTCTTGGCGAGATCGAGCTTCATGCCGCTCTTGCTGAACGCCGAAATGCTGTTGCCCACGCTCGTAACGGACGATGGCGCATTCGCAATCGCCAGCCGCACGTACTCCATCAACAGATCCGCAACGCGCTCCGAGACACTGATCGGCACAAAGTTCTTGGTTACCTGGCCACTGCGCGCCTTCTGCAGCGTCTCTTCCAGCTTCTTGCTGATTTCCACAGGGTACGGCTCCTCGCCGCAGACCCAGCGCACCTCATCCGCACTTTCTTCGTGACGAAACACATCTTCCTTCTCGCCCGTGCGCTGGTTCGTCTGACACATGTGCAGAATGTCCACGAGGCACTGGTCGTTCTGCTTGTCACGGAAGAACACGGGAGGGAACCGGTCTCGCACTGCACGATCCGCCGCCGCGATCTTTAGCCCTTCGTAGTGGTCGAGTCCCAGCGCGAGGGCCTCGAGCCACTCACCCTCGTCCACGAGCGTGTCGATGCGCTGCGTCCAGGGCTGCACGCGTGCAGTCTGGAGTTCCTTGAGCCCCAGCAGGTACAAAATGTTGTCGCAACCACGGAAACTGTTGGAGAAGCTGCGCGCGTTCTTGCCGCGGTACGATGCGAACACGAGTTCAAGCGACGACACGTCCACGATCTCGAGCTCCTGGCGGGACATGACGTCGTACACACAGATTTCGTCCTTCGAGTTGAGATACACGACGACCTGGTCGCCGAGCCACTGGATCGCCATGATGTCGTTCGAGCACTCGATCTGGTCGTGCTCATCGAACGTCGGCCAGCCGTGGCGCGAGTGCGAGTGGTTCTGGCCGCCGGGGAAGACAACTTCGAGGAACTGCACATGGTTGCCCCAGCCACGCGAGAGCACGGGCGCTAGCGCGCGCGAGCTGCCAGGGAACGAGATCCACGCGAACGCGAGCGACGGGAGCACCGGATCGTCCGCTGCAATATCGTCGGGACGCGCCCACCGGTACAAGACCTTGACCTCGGGCTCGATCGCGATGATGAACGTGACCTTCTCGCTGCTCAGCGCGGCAAGTGAGTACTGGTCCGTCAGGTGGGAGATTTTTGCGTTGCCCGCTGACTGTGGGAGCACGGAGATCGAGAGGATTTTTCCCACCGAGCCGTCGTAGATTGGATCCACGTCGACTACATACACCATGCCCATCATCTTGGAAAAGTTGAGTTTGTTCACGATGCCGCTGTAAGACAATAGAGAATATCAGTTAATCGGGCATTGACAAGAGATAATATTCTGATGCAATAGAGAGAGACGTACTTGCTGTCGATCGAGAGCAGCACGGCTTTTTGGTCCTTGAGGAAGCGCAGCCCCACGACCGGGTTCTCGTGCGCGTCCGACACGGCCTTGAGCGACGTGCCCTTGATCATATCCCACAGCACGATGCGGCCACTCTGGAAGCCGCACACGAGATAGTCGCTGCCTGGTGACACGTCGATCGCAGTGATCGGCCCGTCGATCTCGGCGTCGCTTGTGTTCCCCAGGACTTGACGGATCTGTATGCATATAGCGAGAGTACACATGGTTAGAACTTGAACAATACACCACCAGTCAGCAGAGACGGATGCTTACGTTCTGGAAGTGGTCAAAGATGATCACGAGGCCCTTGGACGTGCCGATCGCGATGAACTTGGAGTGGATCGCGACGACCGTTGGCGACCCAGGGCCGAACTCCTTAAACTCGATGTTCTTGCGCAGCTGGCGACTGATCGCATCCATGGCCTGCACTTTGACGACGCCCGTGGATTTGCCCTGCTTCTTATCCGCGGCGTTCCCGTCGGCGGACGTGATCGCAATGATCTTCTTCTTCGCCTTCTGCTTGGACACCCCGTCGGCTTTCTTCCTGCTGTTGACGTTCTTCGTCCGCGCATTCGCGCGCAGCCGGCGCTTGACCTGCAGCGGCGAGATGAGCTCCACGCCGACGCAGCTCAGCAGCTGCTTCTCGCGCGCCTCAGCGATCTCCAGCGGGCTTCGGAAGTGCGTCCCCGCGGCATTCGCCGCACCAGTCACAAGCGCCGCGTTACCACCAGCGTTCATCTCCGTGAGGCTCTTGGCGCGATCCAGCTTCCTGTTCGTCCCAGCCGCAGCGCCACCGTTCGCCGTGGCGCCACTGGCCTTGACGACCTCCATGCCGGGCACGGGCGCGATCGAGAGCGTGAAGGTCGCGGGGGAGAAGAAGAGGTCGTCGTCGGGCCTGCTCCCCTCGCCCCCATCGGCAGCACTGGCGCCGTTCGCGGTCGCCAGCTCTTCCTCGCGCAGGATGTCCTCGAGCGTGATGGCGCTCAGATCCAGGTCCCCGAGGTCGTCGTCGTCGCTGTCCACAAGGAGGCTCTCGATGGCGCTCATGCTGTCTCCTGCGTCCTTTGTATAGCTCTCCTGCAGTTGTGCTGTAGTTTATTACTTGTCACACACACACACAGAGACCGCGTCTTCTCTCAATCGAGCTCTTCGTTCTTGATGAGGGGAATATGAGAATGCGGGGAAGTTACGACGCCGCTGTTGCTCTTGTACAGGGAGAAAATGCTCTTGTAGAGAGAGATAGAAAAAGCATGATTTTTTCACGTAAGAAAACCTAAATATCATGAAACTCGTTTGTGAAAATTTAGGTAAAATCACCCGCAAACATTGCATTTCCATCAAAAGAGCAAGAAGCGAAGAGCTACGCGCTCTCTGTACGTACGACAGGAAGGAGCGAGTGGACGCCACCATGAGCCTCCAGCAGTCGTCCGTGCTCGTTGACCGCGCGCTCGTGACGCTCTGCACGGCGCTACCCGAGTCACTCGGCCTCTACAACACGGGGAAGGACCAGTTCAGCCTCAGCGCGATGCGCGCGGTGCCCAACCTCGAGAGCCTCGCGTTCGAGTCGAAGAAGCATATGATCCTGCGCGACTGGATGCGCTCGTACGAGCCCAAGGAGGACCAGCCACTGTCGAGCGAGATCTCCATGGACACGCTCAAGCAGACGCTGCGTGCGGAGAAGCGCAAGAGCGCGAGCATTGCGCGCAGCATGAACGCCGACATGATGCCATCGGCTGCGGACTCATCGTCGTCGTCGAAGAGCTCGTCGGCAGCGCACTTGCAGAGGAAGAAGGACAAGCGCGACAAGAAAGACGCGGCGAAGAGCGCGGCGAAGGCAAGTGGCAACAGCAAGGCAAAGGCGAAAGCGAAGAAAGTTCGAGACAGCAGCAAGCCCAAGAAGGACAGGAGTGAGAGCGGCAAGGCAGCAGCGAAGCGAGTGCGTCGACGCGAAGAATCTGGTGAGAGCGAGAGCGAGTACGACTCGTCATCCAGTGAGAGCTCGTCGTCGTCCAGCGATTCCGAGCGCGAGGAGAAGAAGTCCCCGAAGAGCGCCGCGCAGAGTAGCAGCAGCGGCAAGACGAAGGCCAAGTCGAACCTGCCGCCTATAGAGCTCGTGCTCTCATCGGACGAGGACGACGAGCCGAACGATCTGTTCGACACGGAGGACCCGGACGTGTACGAGGTGGAGACAATCCTGGACAAGCGCAAGGGTCGGTCGTTCGGCGAGCCCGACATGTACCTGATCAAGTGGGTCGGGTACGAGGACGCGACGTGGGAGCCGGCGGACAACGTGTCGAAGGACCTGATTGAGGAGTTTGACGGCCAGCCCGTGCGCGAGAACGAGTTTATCGTGGAGGAGATCCGCAATCGCAAGAGCACGCGCGACAAGGATACAAAGCTCAAGACGTTCAAATACCTGATCAAGTGGGTCGGCTACGAAGACCTCACGTGGGAGCCCGCGGACAACTTGCCGCACAACCTGCGCCGCAAGTTCGACCAGAAGTTCGAGGCGAACAAGCGGCGGAAAACCCAGTAGGCGGTCTGAGTGAACGATTGCGAGCAGCTGGCTACGTGGAGGGGAAGCGAGTGGAAGCTGCATGTTGCTATGCAGAACAGTGAGTGCACGTTGCAGTAGGTTAAAGAATACATCGTAGGCTGGCGACAAGTGAACCTGCTCGTGGTGGTTGGCGTCAGGAATCAGAAATTATCAGCCTGTGTCAGTATTTATCAGCAGCAGTCGATAAACCAGATTTGGGTTCTAAAAGAAACCCAATTTGGGTTTATCAAGTAAAACGCTCAAAATGCTCGAAATGTACACTACACCTTCGTATGCTACTCCACCGCCATTTCTGAGCGCACAATTAAGCCGCCTCCAACAACCTGCAAGTGCTACCAGTGAACAATGGAGGAGGAGTGCGGCGGGGCGCGTGCGAGTCTCAAGCGCCTGGCGACCGCGGTCGACAGGTTCGCGGCCCAGCTGCAGTGCGCGATTTGCCTTTCCACGTACGCGAATCCTGCGTCGCTGCCGTGCAACCACTGCTTCTGCGAGGAGTGCATCCACCGCGCGCTCGAGCTCAAGGCCGAGTGCCCCATGTGCAAGGCGCCCGCCAAGAAGCGCAAGCTACGCTACGACTCAATGATCCAGCAGCTGCTGCGCGCGACCGAGATGCTGAACGCACCAGCGGAGACAGACGCGGATGTGGACGACGGCAAACAGGAGAGCAGCACCGAGGACGATGTGCTGCTGTTGGAGGAGAAGCCCAAGCCGAGCATGAGCAACGGCACCAGCGCAGAGCATAGCACAATGGCAAAAAACCTGGATTCGAAGGAGAACGACTACGCGCACACTAGCACCAAGGCAGCAAAGCGACCGTCGGCGGCACACAAAGCGACGAACGGCAGCGCATCAGCCCACCGGCAGCAGCAACTTGAAAGCGCAATTAATGGGACGTCCGTCAGTGAGATCCTGTCCGAATCCACTACAAGCGCATCCAACAACGAATCGGATCAGGTAAAGAACACGCTGCGATCAGCGCGGCCCGCGCGTCGAAAGAATATGGGGTCAGTGCCGGCATCCGCTAGCACTTCGACAGTCAACCCAACAGCAGACAGCCCATCGCTGACATCAGCAGCACAAGTACAGTGCAAAGAAAAGTCAACTGCAGCCACAGAGATTATAACCACTGCAACAGGGGCGGAGCAGTCAGAGTCGCACCCTGCAGTGAGCCAGCAACATCCTATCAACGGGCCATTTTCCAAAGGTCAGTCCGTGGAGGTGACCAACAGGACCTGGTCCGGCCTCAACAAGCCCGGCGGCGCTGCTCGTATCACGAAAATCAACGCTGGTGCGTTAGCGTACTATGTGGATTGGATCTGTTATCTATGATATCCCTGCTAACCCAGTGACATGCGTATTCGTTTCGTTTCATTTCTTTCTCTCTGTAGACGGCACGTACAACGTCAAGTATATCATCGAGGCTCGCACTGAAAGCAACGTCCACGACTTCTTTATTCACAACCCCAGCGACGAGCTCGAAGTGGATGTTACCCCCGGTCGGGCTGTCAAGCAGCGTCAGCGACGGAGTACCAAGTACACTGCGGGGGAGACACCATCGAGTGAGGAGAAAACGCCAACATTGTCAGCATCTGGGCGATCCAAGACAGGTAGCAAGGCGTCTGGGAAGCGCAAGCGGCCCGAGATGGTTTTCCTCTGCTCAGGATACGATGAGAAGGGCGCGAAAGAGATCGAGAAATGGTCGGAGACGTTGAATGCGGAGATCGTGGGCAACTGGACGAACCAGGTGACGCATCTGATCGTCAAGTGTGTCATCAACGAGCAAGAGGGTGGCAGTGACGATGATGAAGAGAAGCTTGACACCGCCACGACCGCAGATCGATCTGGAGGCACGTCTGGGAAGCGGGAGCTCTTCAGCGACGCAAGGAATGTGACACGCTGGGTGAAGATCCGCTCCATGAAGTACTTGAAGGCGCTGGTCGGCGGGCGATGGATTGTCAGCGAAGAGTGGCTGCAAGGTGCCGTTCAGTAACAACTCTGTATGATATTGGTACGAGCACACTGACTGACCTAGTGTGCATATTCTTGTGTTTCTAGCATGCGCTGCACATGGAGGGCACGTGAGCGAAGCTAATTTCGAGGCAGATGGGCACTTGAAAGGCCGAAATATCGACGATGCGGTGCGAAGGTCGCGCAAGCGCCGCCAGGAGAACCTGCAGACGAGTCCCGTTGGCTCGGACTCGGCGCTCATCGGCACGAAGCTCTTTGAGGATTTTTGCTTCCATCTCGTGGGTGATTTTCTGCCGCCCATGCCGCCGCAAAGTGAGCTGAATATGCTGCTAAGCATCGGTGGTGGGAAGCGCATCCGCACGCTGGGCGACATCACCAAGGAAATGGCGAAAGAGGAGAACGCGCACCGGGAACTTGTGATCGTGAGCGACCGCATCAACCCTGTGGGGCTCCGGGACGTGTCCAAGAACCTGCGATCACTGCCGCAGGTTAAAGCACTCTCGAGCGTCGCAATCGTCAACTACCAGTGGGTGCTCAACAGCATCAGCGAGGCCAAGCTGCGGCCCCTAAAATGAACATGAGAATACTCACGCGCGCGCACAACCCCGGGTTGGTCCTTTTGTTTATTTAAGAAGGGCCCGTGATGATAGAGACAGCACAGCAAGGTCACGAGCTCTCTTGTACTGCTGCTGATGGCGCTCCCGCGTCTGAACTTGGAGCTGGAGATTTCCTGAAGCACTGCAGTCACCCCACATTACGTTGTACAACAATGTTAAGATGACATTCGAAATTGGTTTTGTAAGTAAGCAACAATGTCAACCGTACCACAATGAGCGGCTTGCTCTTGAGCACGACGCCATGCGTCGTCTCGAGTGCTGTTGCTGCCAGAGACGCGTTCGGGTACTCGACGAACGCCTGACACTTCATCCGGCCCTCCGTAAAATGTCGGATCTTGATCTCACTGCATTCAGCACCATATCACAAGTGATCAGCTTCACTCGAACAATAACTAGCCTCGTATTGATGTGATGTACCTCAAGTCCACGTCATCAGGAATGACTGCGCCAAACACACTGAGCAGGTCGCTTTCGACAACGTCCTTGGCGAGGTTCTTGACGTAAAGTGTCGTGGAAAGCTCGCCTCGTTGGTAGTTTCTCATGAACTTCTCGTCTTCGAACGCTATAGGCACCAGCAAACAACGTTAGGAATCGTAAGACGTTAGCCAAAGTACTTTTCCCACCTACAAAGTCATCGACGTTGAAACAAATCAACCCACCTGAAGACTCGAGGCGGCGAGAGTCCAGCTCATCAAGTGAAAGTGTTGGTAAACGTGTGGATACCAGCATTGCTTCTGCGACCTGATCACTTGGTTGAAAGCTCTAACAGACACCACACATAACATAACCATTATCAAATGAGCGTCTCGTCTCGACTGTACAGTTATAACAAATTCCAAAGCACCCACCACGAGGAGCGGCAGTGTCTCGAGAACAACGCCGTGGACCTTGTCGAGCGCGTCAGATGCAAGGGCTTCAGTGGGGAACGCAATCGTCGCAGTTCTCGATGCTGGCAAGATTTCAATCTCGAGCACGCTGTATCATTGTGAAATACACATACAAGTGAGTTTTAGCAACAGCAATATTTCATATGAAGCAACAACGTACGCGAGCTCCATGTGCAGTGGCAGGACGTGCCCAAAGACGAACGCGAGGTCTTGTTCGTCCACCGACGTCGCCAGGTTCCGCACCAGTAATGTGCGCGAGGGCACTGCTGTCATGACTGGGTATTGCTTTAATTCTACCATCACCACACAAGCACATCCAGTTAGTCAGTCATACACAATAGCACTCACAGCCAGACACTCTTGATCACTTTACCTTCGAGCGGTAGACGCTGTCGATTCAGTTCTGCCTCTGAAATGACGCCAGGACGCACTGCGTGGGTCGTGGCTCTTCCAAGATTCTCAAACGCCTTGGCGATCCCAGTGGCCGGTGGAGCAGGGCGCTTGACTTTGGTCGTCAGTGTGGGCTTTGTCAACGATACGATAGGGGTAGGCTGGTTGCGGTGGATTGTATCAGTTGTAACAGCAATGTAAGCAGCGCTAGTATCGTCCACGCGCTGTCTCTTGGTGTTCAGGCTGCTCTTGATCTGCTCTGGTTGCCTAACAGTGTTCTCTTCTTCGTCCGCTTCATCCTCGTCTTCTTCTATTGTGAACTCAGCACCTGGATTTCTCTGTGCGCTTGGGAACTTACGCTTGAGAAGGAGACTCTGACGCTGCGCCTCCGCTGCCGCCATCTTCTTCTCGCGGTCCTTTGAGAAGATTCCTGGGATCGCACACTCTTCGAATGGCGGCGGCAGATTCATCTTGTTCATCAGGTGAAGTACCTGCGTGTAAAACTTTGGCAAGGCCATCAGCGCTACAGTCACCAACAGCAAGGCGAGAGGGGATCAGATGAGCTACTGGTTCACGACACGCAGGTTGCAACATGCAGCATCGCTCTCACCATTGGCGATGTTTCTTACGACCGCCTCGCTTGCCTTTGGGTATTTGTACTCGAGCAGTGGAGATGGCGCGAAGTGCAGTCTACACACACAGCCACACAGTTATCAATACAACCGCAGCTTCAACAGGGAGTGGCATAATATACATAGCATACCCGAGGTGTGGTGCCAGTGGCGCTGGCGCATAATTCGATTGACTAAGAGCTCCCTGGTTGACTGGTTCCGCTGGCAACGGCGGTGGCGGCCCTTTCGGTAGCGGCGGGGGCACCTCACGCTTCACGTCCGCACTAACTGACGCACTCGCGTTGCTCTGCAGGAGTTCTGGTACTGCACACGCGTCGCCGAGGAGCTCTGCGCGCACGTGGTGGCCAGCGAGCTGCAGCTTGCTCAGCCGCACGAGCGCGCTCTCTCTGTCCGCGCTGGTGCGGAACGTGGCGACCGCGGTCTGGGGCGCGCGCTTGGCCTTCAGCGACGCCAACACGTCCTTCAGCAGCTTCACGTCCACAGCGCCGTAGTGGCCAAGCAGCGACGCGACTGCCTCGCTCGAGAGCACACCCGGGAGGTTCTTCACGCGGAGGCGGAGTGACTCATTCGCGTGCAGCTCGGCCATTTTTGCGAGTGCAATTGTTTGCATAATAAACCCGTTTTTGGCAATAATTATGACTGACAAATGTGGGTCATGGGCGTTTTGTCAATCAAAAATCACAGGCCTCGTTCGTCTCGACTCTAAAAGCCAAGCTGACAATTCTCTCTCTCTCTC
>JAASFV010000585.1:0-18705 GCA_023334015.1 Globisporangium paddicum
CTACATCGTGCGCCACATGGAGGACTACAAGCCCGAGGTCGTGATCTTCAACGTCGAGATTTTCCACGCGCTCTACGTGGCGTGCTGCATGCAGCGGTCCAACTCGGGCACCACGACGGTGCTGCTTATGACCATGGACTTCCTGCAGGCGATTGCGTCCATCCATGACGTGAATACGAATTTGCGAGCCACCATGCAAATCGAAAAGCGCATCGAGACGAGCAGGAGGGTGTCCCGATCCAGCAGTCGACACGGCCCAGGGCCACCGCCGTCTGGGCCCCAACAGAACCAGGATGCCACTAGTGATGCGACGACCTTGAAGTCGATCCCGCTGCTCGAGGCGATGCAGTACGTGATTGAGAAGGACGACCTTGTTCGGCACCACTCGAGCATTCGCCTCGAGTCGTCGAAGCACTGGCCCTCCAACGCGGCGCGTATTGCGCCTCTAGCAAGCAGCCAAACCGTCAAAGTCGCCCACCGGTCAGACAAGCCGACCACGACAACCGAAGCGGACGGCAACATCCGGACGGACTCTCCCCCAGTAGTAGCAGCAGATGTCGTCCCAAGCGGCCCGCCGTTTTGGATGGCGCCTGCGAGGCTCTCGAGCCAAGCTGGCAGTGGGAAATCCCCCGCAACGGGGCTGAGCGCCGGAGACCAGAGGAACGTGGACGCGCTTAGTCCGGCAGACCGGCTCGAGTACGTCCAGCAGCTGCTGCAGCAGCTGCAGCTGACCGAGTTCGTGCTGCTCGTCGAGTTCACGGAAGTGATAATCCCCATTGTCTACAGTACGTACGTTCATTTACAAGGGTTTTGGTCGACCTCCACTGAGGTGACTTACCTGAGCTATTTTATGCCTAGGCCTCTACCTGCTGCTCGTGGGCTCGCTGCAGAACCGCGTCTACTATGCGCAGCTTAAGGACGTCCCGTTCGACACGCTGCTGCACACGGTCAAGAACATTCTCGTGTACGCGCTGCTCGAGGTGCTCTCGTTCGTGCTACTGAGCCTCGTGCTGGGCAAGAAGCTGCAGATCTCGCCGATCCACCAGCTCGCGTTCGTGCTCGAGACGCAGTGGCAGCTCGTGCAGTCCAAGCTCATCCTCTGGGTCGTCTTCTCAGTCACGACTTCGCTGGAGCACTTTGGCGCCGACTACAGCTTCCAGTTCGCGTGGCTCCGAGCCTCAAAGCCCTAGTGGCAGCTCGTTGCTCATTCCTTTCTCGTAATCGTAGCAGCAAGGCTCAGTACTTTCCTTCACACGAGCACCGTGGGGTCAGTCGCACACGCATATTACAGTCTCACCTCCCTTAGATGAACCTCAGTACATAATTACATCCACCTGGCGATGGCCCAGTACTCTAAGGCTTCTGCTGCAAGCGGCATCTCTACCCAGAACCAGTACCCGTCAGCAGACGTGCGATTCTGCCCAGCGCAAGCCCAACTGGCGATCCTCCTGCACAATTTATTCCAGTTGCAGAATCGCCAGGAGGGATGGCAACTTCTGGTTTTTAGGTGGGTGGTGCGTATATAACTGATATTATCCGACTTTTCTGCTTGGTGGGTCCCACTTTCCAGAAAATCCGAGAACGATATAAAAATACAGAAAACGTTTCTTAACTTCCAGTTTGTCACCTCCGATCCCTGAGCTCAGCTCGGCATTTCCCAGCCTTCGAGGGAAGCACCACTCAGCAAGCCGCCCAAGCAGCCAATTCAGCAATCAGCCTCCCGTCATGGCGACCCGCCTCGCACACAAGCTCCCGTGGTCGTTCATCAGCGACTTCTACAGGCAGCGATCAGTACAGCGATCCCTGAGACCCAGAAGCAAAGAAGCTCGAGCAACAGCTTAAGTCCCAAAAGGCCATGGAGCATTTCGTGCGCTGCTTTAGCGCCACTCTGAAAGAATTCGTCACAACTGACACGCCCACTGACCAAGAGCGCCAAGAGTACGATCCCAACACGTGGTCGGGCGCCATTCCTTATGGCCAAGGTGGCTGAATGAGCTACTACACAAGTCTCCTCGCCGGCTACTTTGAGCTCAACCTGATCCTCTCCGACCCCGTGGTATTTATCCCCTTGGTACTCTCTGGCGAAGAGGAGCGCACGTGAACGATGGACGTACTCTGCGGTGCATGCGATGGTGGCCACCCGCTGTGGCTCGCGGACATATCAAGCAGGTCTTTGATGACAATGACCACTTCAAGCCACTGACTGCCGAGGTGGTGCAGATCATTCGAGGCCACATCGCGATGCTCTTCTGCTGCATGTGCTGCATCACTGGTGGCAACAACTTTCTGGACCCAAAGTTTGTCGCCTATGAGCTAAAATTTTCGTGGTAGTAGTGAGATTTCGAGACTTAGCTGGTTGCGGTGCATGGAGAGACCTTTGCTAGTTGTGACAGCTACTTCGAAGTATAACACCGGGATTCAGGACTCTAGTTTGGTTTTGAGCTGATGCTGGTGTCGTGAGCTAAAATAACCCCAGCTCGTTGGCGGTAATAGATACTCGGTCTCTCTATTGTGCTTACGCAGACGAGAGCCTGGACGTGAGTAGGTCCGCGTGCGCCTCATGGTCATAACGCTCGAGCATATTCGACTTCATTCGATTTTTCTCTTCGGAGGTCCCATGAAATAACAAAAATCAAGGATACACTTCGGAAAAGCTGGATGAAAGTCAGATATTAACATCATCTTTACGACCAAGCCCTCTGAGCCCTCTCAATCTGCCGACAGTTGTAGGATAGACCCTGTCTGAATATCGAAATGTACTTTGAAAAGTACCCCGCAACCCTCTCTGGATCGAGTGCTCTGTTCTTACCCTGGTTGCTGTACAAGATTCGAAAGAGCAGGGCTGCGTGGTCTCGAAGAACCTGAAGCACCTCAGGAGTAACCGGTTTGAAGTCTAGGCGGTTCTCCAGCGCCAGCGCGAGGTGGTTCGCGAGCCATTCGGGGTAATTGTAGTAGTACATTTCTATCGCCCACTCCCACTGGCTTCGTCCGTGCAGGAGGATCGGCACAAAGGTCTCGGGGTCCATGAGGATCAAGTTGATCTGAAAGTACCCGAACAGCACGCCGCGGAACTCGCCCCGGAGGTCCGGGTTGGGGTCACGGGTGAGCAACCAGCGGCTGCAGTTGAAGGGCGCTCGCTCTTCCGGTGTCGATGCGTCCGAGGCCGTGAACTCCTTCAGAGCAGCGACGAGACAGCGTGCGTGGTGGGCGAAGACCTTGTCATGCACGGCCTTGGTCTCGGGCGCGACAGCGACGAGCACCCTCTTGTCCTTGGAGAGCGCGCACAGGGCCTTGACGACGTCACCGATTGAGGCCCATGGCAGTTTGTGCGCGAGGTGCGTGGCTATTTGTGTCTGAAGTTTTGCTGTCAAGACCGCGAATGTGGGAATGAGGAGAGAGAGAGAGAGAGAGAGAGAAGAAGGGATTGGATTCTGGAAATGATTCGGAAAGGGCGACCCCCACCCACTCACCTCGAGCGAAGATGATTTGATTACCACTCACAAGAGCATAAAGATATCCTCAAATCATGATACAAGGGGTCATTCAGCAGAGTCATGGGAGATTGATGGCTCCATCTCGACCAGCTATCAAAGCCTGAGTTGAACCACGATTTGTGGTGCCAGGTATAGCGAGTACAAGTAGTGATCGATTTGGTCTTATTGAAGTAACACATATACTTATTTATGGAGGTATACTTGATTGCTATTTAAATAAGTAATTGGATTATAGTTTACGCTACCGTCACATTCGATTTAACCATTTTCGGAAGGGTATTCAGTGTGACGCTACCAGACAGATCTCGTGTCACGTAATGCTGGCTCATGCTGATCATGATGGCCGAGTGATGGACGGGCCGAAGAAAGCCACCGTCGCGATAGAGAAGCAGAAGCCCACGCCATGAGACCCAGCACGAGCACCACTGCCAGTGCCACCGGCACACACGCGTCGCCTTCACCTCCGCTGCCACATGGCTCATCCATCAGCCACCTGCTCCGTGGCGTGCTGCAGAGCGTCGAGAAGCGCCGGAGACGAAGCAAGCGCGAGAAATTCCTGCGCGCGGTCGAGAAGAGCGGCGTGGACTTTGCGTCAGCGCTGCTGCTTTCCAGTCGCATATCCAGCATCTCCAGCGACACGAGGGCCAGCAGCTTGAGCTTGAGCAACAACAGCAGAGTGGTGAGTCAGATGGCAGCCCAAGGGTTGGATCGTGTGGAGAAGCTTCAAGTGCGTGCGACGGTGGAGAATGTGCGCGAGAGCGTGACGCTCGTGACGATTCAGCTCGTACTCACGCCCGTGCATCGTGAGGCTCCATTACCTCCGCAGCAGCAGCAGCTGGTGGTAGGAAAGTCGGCAGTGCTCGTCATCACCACCGGACTTCACCCACAGCAACAGCGTGTTCACAAGCTTACGCGCCCCTTTGACGACTTCCGACGGCTGCGCAAGATGCTCGCGTTCTGCGTGCGTCCAGGCCGCCACGAAGATGAAGAGGACGAAGAAGAGGGAGCCAAGCCAGCGAGCTGTGCATACTGCAACGACGTGCGCACGTACGTGGCGCAGTGCTGGGAGCGGCCGCCGCTGCTAGAGACGTCGGTGCTCTCGAGCATGGGCGTGATCCGCAAGGGCGTGCTCGGCAGCAGTCTCCTGCACTTTGTGCGGCTTGCGCGAACTCTCCCAGCGTTCCCACCGCAAGGCTTCCATGATGGTGGTGGCGGTGCCAACGGTGCTAATGTTGCAAACGTGGCGCCCGCGTGTTGCGGTGCGCACTGTGAGATTGCGACAATCCTGCACGACTTCTTCCGTCTGCAGCAGTGTAGCACGCAATGATGCGAGGCTGGCTGCCCGTCCACGAAGAGCTCAAAAGAGTGCGCGCGACACGCCAAGAGCTCCAGAGCTCCAGAGCTCCAGAGCTCCGGGGACGGCGACACACGCAGCCCACCAGCTCAGCATGCAGCGAATATCGAATGCTGGTGGCGTCATAGCGCCAGTGATGACTCCAGCAGCAGCATCCAGTTGGGACCAGACGGGTGGCAGCGAACGAATGGGTGCTGCGAGCAGGTTGTCGTAGCGAGAGTTCAGCATTTTCGAATTCTGAGTTCAGCGATCTTTTTGTTAAAACTCAGCACAAAAGGTTGTTTCACCTCTCATAATGCGTGAAATAAAGAACCCTGTCTCCGCACAGCAAATCGATCATAAGAAGGTTTTCAAGCACTCGGGTTTGAGGTGTAGGGTGGTAGTCTATTTCCTGTAGAGAGGGTTTGGACCTCTTTCTTGAGCTGATGATGTTGTTCTGGGTCTCATTTTTCACGCCTTTGAGACACCCGCATAATCAAATCGTCGCAACAGAAAGAAACCTCGGAGGGGCACACGCGCGGCCGACCGCCTCCCTCCCTCTCATCACGACGCGCAGGAGAGAAGGAAGGAAGGAGCACGATGCCCACGACCTCCGCCTCTGGCAGCCGCAGCAGGAAGCTCAGCGCTCGAGCAGCATTTGCGCACGAGCACGAGCAGTCACCACTCGGCATTACCAACCCGAACAACGACGAGTGCTTTGTAATGGAGCAGGCGTGTGACAGCGACGAGCTACTCGGGATTGACTATGAGGCGAGCGAGTACAGCGCACAGCCTAGCATCCCCAGCAGTCTCGTGCTGCTGCAGTACCCATCATCATCGTCGTCGTCGTCGTCGTCTCATTCGCACGCCAGCAGCAACGGGAGCCGGTCGGTGAGGCTCCCGCCGCTGACGGGCGACGGCGCCGTGCGCTCGGTTCAGACGCCGCTGCTCTTCCCCGTGGCCGTTGTGCCGCAGCACGTGCCGCGCGCGACCGAGATCCAGCTCTTCCTCAGCCGCATCGAGTTCATCGAGATCAACAGCGTCGTCTGCCGCGAGGACGACGTGGTCTACTACGTACTCGACGTTTTCCGCTACCGCCAGCAGAACGGCCTGCCAACCACGCGGCGGCGTCGATCGTCTGCTTCACCACCAACCCAGCAACAAGACCACGAGACCGCAGCAGCTCACAGCAAGCGCCACCAGCTCAAGCACAGCGACAGCTCGAGCGTGACGGGCCGCGAGCCGGACTACCAGATCGAGCACCGCTTCTCGAGCTTCGCGCGGCTGCGTTCGAACGTGTGGCAGATCGCGCGCAAGCGGCACCGGCGCGGCCGCGCGTGTCCGTACTGCGGTTCGCTCGTCCAGTTCTTCCTCGAGAGCGACGCGCAGCCCAACCTGCGCGTCAAGTTCACGACCAACACGGACAGGCGCAAGGAGATCCTGGGCACGTTCATCAACGAGCTCCTCTTTGCGGCGCGCGACGGCCACGCGCAGTGCGCGCGCTCGTTGCGCGGCTTCCACCAGGTGCCTGGGCTCCTCAAGCGCTTCCTGAATGAGCAGACCGGCGAGAACTTTTTCTCCTGAGAGCTCTGTGGCTGTGGTGCCATTTCTTAAATTTGTATTTGTATTTTTTTTGCATATCGGCGACGCCAGGAGAGAGCAAAGCTCAGGAGGTGGCGAAGCGCCAATGGACGACGAGACGGGAGTAGTAACACAGCGTAACGTATTTAATAAACTGACTAGTGGACTATGAAGAGAGGCTTCCAGCACGCAGGACGAGCTTGTCAATCAAGAGGTTTTTGCGGTGGGCCTCTACCAGGATCAGATTTTTTAAAGTTATTATTTTTTATTTTTTAGAAATTGCGGCTCCGGCCCAGGGCCGAGATGAAGCCTGAGCACCGGACTTGACGCATGCCGCTGGCTGAGAGGCTTCCTGCTCTCGTCACGTGCGGTCCCTGAATCTCTCGCCTTTCAACCAAGCCTCAGTCCGTTTGCAAGCAAACTGGCTTGCCGCATGGTGGCTCTTGTCTATGTGTGTGGCTGCACAAACACGAAGCACTCGTCAAACGACGCCTGACCTCACGCCTGACCTCACGCCTGACCTCGCAGCCCCGCATTTTCGCTTTCTCCACCTCCTCGAGGCCAGCAAGAGCAGCAGCACCAGTAGCAGCGCAACACCGCCCGCCCCAGCGTTCAAGTCTAATCGAATATCGACTCCTTAGCGCCTGAACGAGACCTGACGTGCCCCAAATCCTCAGCTCCCACGTGACGACACAGCCATCCACTCGTGTCTCAAGACACCACCAGTAGAACTTGATCGCTCATCACTCGCGTCGCCCACGTTCACTGATCTCTCTCGCCTTCAAATGAATGGCCCACGAGAAACGCCCGCTGTCGAGGCCAGAGTGAGTGGCGATGTGGTCCACACCAGCACACGTGATCTAGATCTTCTTCATGGGCCAGCTGCAGATTCAAAGTCAACGTGGGGTGGTGGATGTGACGACGGCCCACTTCCTCCTCTTCCGCTGGCTTCAAGCTCAGCAGCAGCAGCTCACTCCACGACTGGAGCGCGTGGCTTTGACCAGCAGCCGCTCAGCGGCAGCCGCAAGCGCGCCTCAGTTCTCAATCGGCCGCCCCCAGCAGCAGACGACAAAGTCATCACCAGCCACGAAGCAGCAGTCGAGATGCCCGAGACCAACGACTACTATGGCAGCATGCAGCCGCGCGAGCTGCCCAGCAGTGCGTCCCAAGCTCCAGCTTTGAATGGCAATGACGATCACTCCAAGCTCAAGACCAGCCGGTCGACACGACGCTCGCAGATCGCACGAACGCTCGGCCTCGGTGCCGCTGTGCTCGCACTCGGACTCCTGGGCACTACGACTTTCTACGTCTCACGTACTCAGCACCACAGCCACCACGCCGCCATGGGCCTCCCCATCGCTGCAATCAACGGGGACATGACCAGACTCGCGCTGCTCAACTCGCTTATGACAGAGCTCGACGCGTTCAAAGAGCCCACCGAGCGCATCTCGGTCAACGGCGAGCTCAACACGACGCTCCACGTGGCCCCACTGCACTTTGAAGACGGACCGATCTCGTTTTGGACGCGCGCATACGAAGGCAGCGTCCCGGGACCGACGCTGCGCGTGAAACCGGGCGACGTGATCAATATCGAGCTCGTGAACGACCTCGCGCCCAACGTGCCCGGGCCGTGGACCATGAACACGAATCACAACCCGAACACGACCAATCTCCACGTGCACGGCATGCACGTGGACCCGACGGGCCTTGCAGACAACATCTTCCGCGTCGTGTCGCCCGGCGAGAGTGCGCTGACGCAGATCCATGTGCCCAGAAACCACCCGCGCGGGCTTTTCCACTACCACCCGCACTACCACGGCTCGGTCTTTGCGCAGATGGGCGGCGGTATGGCCGGCGCGCTCGTCGTGGACCACAACGACGACAAAGACGAGGAGGAGATCCCAAAAGAGTATCGAGATCTGAAGCAGCACGTACTGGTCCTGCAGGAGTTCCGCTTCTCCGGCGGGCTCGGGAGCTCGGCGGTCGCGGTCGCCAAGGCCTCGCGCAGTCGACTGGATCTCAAGCTCAAGTACACGATGAAGGCCGCTCTCGATGACGTCATGCGCGAACTGTACCCAGGCGTGCATCAAGTGCAGCCGTCCATCGACATTCCCATGGCCGAGGGGCTCCAGAGTCGGTACCCTGCCGGCTCGAGCGGCCCGCCAGTGACCGACTACTTCACTGTGAACGGTCAGTACATCCCCAAGATCGAGCTCCAGCCGCGCGAGAACCGAGTCCTGCGGCTCGTGAACGCCGGTGGCGTCTGTGCGCTGCAGCTCTCGGTGCCCGGGTGCTCCATGACGCTCGCAGCGACCGATGGGATCTACTTGACCGAGCCCCGCGCGATCACGACGCTGTTGCTGACCACAGGCAGTCGCGCTGACGTGGTCGTGAACTGCGAGCCCAACAGCGCGACGCTCGAGCCTCTGCGGCCAGTGCAGTCCGTGCGCGACCTATCGCTCGACGGCTTCCTCGGAAAGACCTCGGATGTGTACGCCGGCGTTGTCGCGATGGTCCACGTCAAGGGCGCGTCGATGGAAATGAAGCCGGTCACGAAAATCCCAGCGCCGTCGTCTCTCTACGGCAAGCAGGCGAGTCTGCTGCAGCTGAGCGCACTGGACCGCGAGCTCATGGACCACGAGCCGTTCGCGTTCGAGTTCTCCATGGGCGGCAAGGTCCAGAAGGACGGCTTCACGTACAAGAACTACTTCATCAACGGCAAGGAGTTTGACGGCGAGAGCATCCGCGACATGCCCCTGGGCATCGTGCAGGAGTGGGTCGTGGTCAACAGACACCTCGTGGACAGCTCGGTCACGACGGCCAATCACCCGTTTCACCTGCACACGAACGCGTTCCAGATCGTCGCCATGAGCCACGGCGAGGGCGCCGAGTACAAAGTTGGGGACTGGCGCGACGTCATCTCCGTGCCTACCCCCGGGAACGTCACGATCCGCTTCCGCCCCGTGGACTTTGTTGGCAAGATCGTCGCGCACTGCCACGTGCTAGGCCACTCGGACGGCGGCATGATCGCCGCGGTCGCCATCACGCACTAGCGCGAGTGTTTACGGTGTATTTGTTTTCGTGTTCTGCTCGGCTCGGCGCACGATATGCTCTGGGATCCCGGCGAGCCGCGCGGCATAAAGCGCAAAGCTCTCGCTGGCGATGCCGTCTGTAATTATATAATGAAAGGTCATCCTCTTGCGCTGGTCTTGGGTCTCCGATCGCAAAGTTACTGGTGCTTCCGAGCTATCGCTGAGTGTGAACTTGAACTGCTTCGTCTGACATCGCGAGCCCAACCTCTTTTGAAGCCGCTCGACCACTGGCGTCATGTGCGTGGCAAACATCACGTGACATCCAACATTTTCAGCAAAGTACGTCATGAGCCCGAAGGTTAACGCGCTTGCATGGTGCGCAGTCATCCCGTAGCCGAGTTCGTCGATCAACACGAACGATTTCGCGGTCACAGCTTGCGAAATCTTGCTCAGCGCGACCATTTCGTCGTCACGCTGTTGTGTGGAATTTGGTTTGTTGTTTAGCTGGAAACTCGTGCTCGAAGAGCGGTGCATTCTCGTGAACACGCCGTCGAAAATGGTCAACTGCACCTTGTCCGCAGGCACAAAGGACCCGATCTGCGCCAGGATGACGATGAGCGCACACGTGCGCAGCAGACTGCTCTTGCCGCCCATGTTGGGACCAGAGACTACCAGCAGGGGTCCCTTGGATGGCTCGCCACCACTACTTTGCATCACGACCGAGTTGCTCATGTACGACGAGGCCTTGACGAGTGAGGCCTCGAGAATCGCATTGCGCCCACCGACGATTTCGAGAAGCTGCCCGTGTTGCCTGGGTGCCACGAAGTGTGGCAGTGTGTAGCCTGGCCGAGTCCTCGCGAGTGTTGCTAGCGAGCAGAGTGCATCGATATACGCCAGTTTGTCCACGCAATCGGTCGCCATCACGTAAATCTGCGCGTCAACATGGGCGACAAATGCTCGCCACGCAGTCTCGACAAGCTGGTTCTTCATCTGCAGCAGGAAGTCCTCTCGCATCTGCAGCTGGTGGATCTCTCGTGGATGGAAGCGCACAAGCGTCTTGGTCGAGTTCACGACACGCCAGTCAGAGGGCACCAGATGGAGCTTCTCCCGCTTGACAATGACCAAATGGTGGACTTCTTTCACAACGCCGTAACGGAACGATGCGAACTCGAGCGATGCGTCTTGGAGAACCGAGCGACACTGTTGAAGCACACCATCGAATTCAACAGTGAGCGCTTGCAGATCTCTACAGATTTCTTGGTATCGGTCCTCAAGATCTGCACCCAAGCTAAGTCGCTTCAAAATCGCCTGCTCAGTGTCGTTGACAATTGCTGAGTCTCGACAGATCTCTTCCAGACAGCTGCGCACTTGGACACCCAGTCTCGGGTAACTTTTCAGTAGCCGCAAGAGCAGTTTGGGCTTCTGCTCACTCCCTGGCGAACCAAGCTGCAACATTTCCAGCTGTGCAACACTGCACACTTCGCAAATGCTCTCTACACATTCCTCGACATCGAGGAAGCTCTCGAGGCCTTTCACCAGCTGCGCAGGGGAAATCTTCCATGTGTGGATTTGGTTCACGCACCGCAGCAACGGCTTTGACTTTGACAGCAAAGTTCCCACGATCTCTTCGTAGACGAGTTGATACGTCGCCGAAGTAGATGCTGGTGACTCGCTGGGACCTCCAACCAGGTGTCGAACAGTGCTTTGCCGCTCTTCGATCTCCGACATAATCGTGGATGGCGAACTGATCCATGCTCGCAGCCTTCGAGCTCCTGACTCTGTTTTAGTGTGATTCAAGATGGAGAATAGCGAGCCTGTCACCTCCCTAGTAGTCTATAAGACAGCAAAAAGCAATTGAGTCGTCGATTCCTAAATGAACATACCAACAGACAAGAACAGTCAATAATGCTTACCGAACTGCGAAAAATGTCGAGGTCCCGTAGACTATCGCTTGATAATCTGAATGCCTGTGCGGATTTCGCTCCAGCAGTCTGAATGGAGCAATATTTGTCAGACATCAGCGATTTCTCCAGATCGAAGGTCGTCAGGTAGTGCCACATGCCTCCAAAGCAGCAAGTGCTGAGCATCGGGAGGCTCGGTCGTGTCGCGTAATGTCTGTACCCCCGCTCAGCTTCGTCGAAGAACCGAGCAAGCGTCGCTTTCGCTTCGGTCCACTCGAACCTGTCGTTTGGCAAGCGCTCGACTCTAACACACTGGCGAGACTGGAAATCCGACCGATCTGAGCTCCCAACGTGACGCTGTGCTTCTGCGAATTGCTGCAATAACTGCTCAGTGTAGACGCTCAGCTTGCCCTTCGGCAACACCATCTCAACCGGATTGATTCTCTCCAGAGCTTCTCGCAATCGCCTTCGGTTCGCGTCTGCAGCAGCCCACACAACACAGTCAAAAACATTTAGCGCTACAGTGTAAACAAACATAAGTTAGATGGAACGCGCGCTTACCGTCCTGAAATTCGTCAAAGAGCGATTCACCCGTGTGGACATCGTGGGCGAGCAGTCCGATCCGGACGACACCTATCTGCTTTTTGCTGGTGTTGGTGACTTCACTCGCATCGCCATCAGCGTCATCGTCCTGCTCGTGCAGCCTCTTGGCGAAAAGAGTCGTGTGGTGGACCGTTTCTTCCACGAGGCAGAGGATGAACTTCGACGGCCTTTCGCTGCTGAGAGTGCCCACAGCTAGCTCATCACTACTGTTGTCGCAGCTGCCACTAGTCTGAAGCTCGCTCTCGAGGTCATTTGGGGCTGGAATCGTCGCGCGTGTGTATACCTCGACGACTTTCCTATCATCTCACCACAACAAGCACACATGATGAGCTAACCATGTTAAGTTCTAATATAAATACCCACTTTGAGCGTACTCACCGCTGTAATAAAGGCCATGGGGAGAGTGAAGAGCCTTCTTTGTCTCTTATTGTAGCAGCAATAGCCGCTGCCTCTCGCGTCTTGCTGAGCGCACGCATCGCCACCGTGTCGATCTGCTTCACGATGCCAACCTTGTAGCCTGCATCTACGAGCTTCCGGCAGTGGCGCAGCGTGCGGTGCACAGGCACAGAGGCCTGCCGAAAGTTCTTGTACTGGTGCACACGGATGCCCAGCAGCGCCGACGCAATCTATTCAACACACACACATTAAGTACAATTCAAAGGGTGCATCTAAAGGAACGAGTCACCAGGCACCACAATGTAGATATAGATACACACCTCTGCGTCGTCCGCAAAGATGCGCATGCGGTATCCGCACTCGAAAAGCAGGAGCAGGTCGCTGTGCTGCGCGCGGATCGCGACGACCTGCTTCTCCATCTCAGTCAGCGTCCTCATTGCTGCTGGTGCTAACAAGCCTGCTGTTGCAGCACTGCGCTCTCGCTTGCGCACGCGCAGCTTGTCGATCGCTCTGTACGCACTGCGCGTCTCTCTGTCGTCTGCATTCTCAGCAGCCGCACTGCGGGCGACGAAGTACGCGGAGAGCTGCTGCATATCGGCTAGTGCTCGTCGCGCATTTCAGTGTCGACTACGTTAGGTTCGCACGCACGTAAAGTACGCCCCAGTATTTTACTTGTGGCTTCTTCAAAAAGTTGCATAGAAAGGCCACCAAATGGAGTAAATTCCCACTTCAACACGGCTCAACCGCCGCAACTTGACACTCAAGCGCAATCACAAGAAGAGCCGCAATCAAGAGAGACACGCATGGCTGCGCACACGACGCGCCCGAGCCAACTGACGCGCCGAGCCAGCAGCTCCAGCCTTCCGCCAGCAGCAATGGCTCCATCAGCCTCGCAGGAACGCATGGAAGCGACCACGCTCTCCAACGCCAGCGACGCGCCACCACAGCAACGCCTGTCGCGCATGTCGCGCTCTACGAAGAGCGCCGTGGTGCTCAACCAACTGCAGTATGTGGCCATCCCCACCAGCTATACGCGCGCGCAGGATGGCGTGACCATGTACGTGCTGGACGTGACCCTCAAACCCTACCAGACAGGGATCCCGAACGTCCGCAGGAGCGCCGAGTTCATTGACAGCCACTTCCTCAACCGCGAGACCAGCACTGCGAGTGTTATCAGCAGCGCATCGCCACGATCAATTGCCCCGCAGCCACAGCCCAGCCAGAGCAACAACAGCAGCTGCCAGGCAAGCAAGGAGAAACACGCGAGCGCAAGAAACAACAACAACTCGCAGCCGCACTATCAGATTGAGTACCGCTACTCGGCGTTCTGCGAGCTGCGCGCGCGCCTACGCGACGCGGTGGAAGACAACGACCGCCACCACCTGAAGTGGTGCTGGTACTGCTCCAAGGTCCAGTGGGTGGCCACCTTTGGCGCGTTCCCGTCGCGCCACCCACTGCTCAAGTCGTTCGCAAGGCACTCGCGCTGTGGCGAGAGCCTCGAGCGCGTGCTGCTAGACAGAGTGCTGCATCGTCGGCAGCGACTCGCACTCTTCGTGAACGCCGTGATCGCGAGCGCCAAGGACGCGTCGTACAGGTACCAGGCGGCGCAGTGCCAGTGCTACGCCAAGGTCGCAGCGATCGTCACCGACTTCCTCGCCGAGCCGCATTTAAGAGGGAGTCTTGGCGATGGTGGTGCGTGGTGAGACTTGCGTGTGCGCAAATAGCAAGTTCTTGTGGCAAGCAACCAAGAGTTGTTGTTGCGTGAGCAACATATGTACAAATACGAATTCTTGCGATTGCGCAGAAGGAAAGCACAACACGCAAGAGGCAGTTCGCTGATGGAGATGGAGAAGCGTCCACTATTTTATCGGCAGGCATGCGCGCAAGTCACAAGTAACAAGCAAGTTGCTGTGCATTTGCAAACCCGTGGTGACACCAGCAAGTCTTGCTTGTCTGCGGTTGTGAATTGTTCTCGAAGAACAAGGCAAAATTTGGTCCGCCCAATCGAGCAACTCGGCAACTCGTCGTCGTCGACGTGCGTCACTGGGCACTCAAAACTGCACCTGCTTTGCACCCGAAATTGAAGGGACACTAACAAATCAGAGCGGACGGGACAAATTGAAGCGAACATGTGAGTGGCTCTTGCGCCACAAGAATGTGTTTGTGCACAAGCAAACAAGACTTTTGTGTTTGCTGCTCGAATGAAACTCGACCACCCATATCGAATATGGGTGCCAAGCAACTTCCAGCAACCTGAGAAGCGAACCTGCAACCCAGTCGAGTCAAACTCTACTCAGGCATGACATCTTGACTGATCTGTTCACCCTTTTCCGCACAACTTGCGTGCCTTGCTCACTTGCACCCTCCTCACTCAAGTCTTAAACAAACAAGACTTGCGCCGAATGTTTGTTACTCTTTTTCTATTCTTTCATCCAGCTAGAGACCCGAAACGCATTCTCCCACTCTTCAACAAACAAGCACAAGCGCAAGAAGTCTTCAACGGGCGCATTTCCGCATTTGCAGCCTCGCACACAACAAGCAACAATCAGAACACACACACAAGCGCAAATCATGAACCTCGCGGGCATCATGCGTTTCTTCGGGCTGCGCCCCCGTCACCACGCGCCCGGACGGCGCTCGCGGCTCTCAATCCGCATGTCGCGCGTCTTCCATCGGCCGTCCACGATGGCGCGGCGGAGCACGACCACGTCCGCGTCCACCGCCAGCCCCGTCGCTGCTGTTGAGCGCACGAGCACCATGGCCACAGCTCCAGCCACACAAACAACAGCAGCGCGCAACGGCCGCAAGACGATGATCCACATCCCCGAGAACGAGCCTGTGGCGCTCGACTGGGGCCTCAGCAGCAGCAGTAACAGCATGGACCTGCTGCGCAAGTCGTCGTTCTCGCGCTCGTCGCGCCACGAGGAGGTCGAGGGCCGCCTGCTCGTGCAGCGCCTCATCCTCGAAGAGCTCCAGAACCAGAGGCGCAAGTCCGACGAGAGCTCAACCATGCTGGAGCGCGCGCAGACGCTCTCGATGGCGTTCCTCGAAGGCCGCGGCTCCGAGCTCATCCCTTCGCGGTACTCGAGCGCCCGTGACGAAGGTGGTGGCAATCATAATGGCCCGGGCGAACCGGGACCAGCCCAACAGTTGACCCGCAAGGAAGAGAGGAAGCTCCGGAGATCCGTCGTGCGCGTGATCCGATCCGAGGAGAAGAAGCTCCGGAAGCTCGAGAAGGCCGACCGGAAGCGCGCCAAACAGTACGCGCGCGCCGACGAGTTCTTTGAGCAGGTCGCGAGCGCCCCGTTGGACGTGAGTGAGCTCCGCACGAGCTACAGCGTCTCGCGCCAGTCGGAGAGCTACCATTTCGACATGGAGGCCGCCGAGTCCAAGTGGCACCGCCAGCAGCAACAACATCAGCAGCGAGCGTCCGAGTCCCTCTCGTCTTCGCTGACTCACTACGGACGACAACGCAGTGACTCGGTGTCGTCGCTGTCGCGGTCGCGGGGGAAGCCGCCGCGCATGGAGTTCCTCTTCTTTGGCGGCAGCCCCGATGCTGACAGCAACCTGAGCGAGCTCGAAGTGGGCCACCGCCGCTTTCAGCCACACAGGATCGACTATTACAACAGCAGCGCCGCGAGCGAGTACCCGAGAGAGTCGTGCACCGTGTCCATCAAGATCAACCCGACGCTCGTGCGCAACATGCCGCGGCCATTCAACCCGCGCATGGAAGTGTACATCTAGAGGCGAATCTCTCATGTATATATGAAGGAGGCGATCAGCCGCGAAGACAGAAGCGCTTGACCAGGCAACCAACCATTGCCAGCCCTCCCAGTACCCAGATGACCATCAATTTCCCATCCCACCCCATCCAGGACCCCCAGCAGCGGCGGCGAAGCGAACGAAGACTCGCCTCCTTTTTGGCTCCGACACCAACCTCCGAAAAACGAGCGCCAACCCTCAAGTGTTCAGCGCTCATCCAGACTTCCAGATCCTCCAGAGGCGTGGATCTCGCATGAGGCGGATCCATCCTGTTAGCGAGACCTCCATGGTTCATCCATCCCCTTTACCCCGAAGCCCAATGCGCGAACGAAGCCCATTGGATGCAACACCCTACCAACAGCACAAGCGTCGACCAGCAGTAACCTGGTGCGCGTATTTGTTTCCAGCCATCCTGTTCAAGAGAGAGAGAGAGAGAATTGCCGTACGAGTCTATCCACCATCGGAAGTGGACAGCCACGCGAATCAAATCAAACAAAATGACCAGCTCTTTTGACTTCCTGGTCAACATTCCTCTGCTGTTCTTCAGCCACCGCTAAAGAACCTGTATTTTTCTCAGAAGAAAAAAGTCTCAGTTCCATGCTGCGAATCCTGTTTATAGTGGATATTACAGTGACTAAGATCGGTAATTCCCTGTTTGTTACGAAGTATGAACCTTCATATGAGTTATGAGAGGTGGCAAATTTGCGATCTTTCGCGCATCTTTCTCCACCTGTATCCATCTGAGAAAGTGACAAAGGCCCCTTTTCAAGCCTGCTTGCATTTTGCACAACAACAGCACCAGCAAGTAGTTGTTGTTTGCTGTGCGCAAGTTGTGTTTGTTTGCTTGTTTGGCTGCTTGTTGTGTTGTGCTGCTTGGCGAGAGAGAACCTTGCTTGCTTGGAGTTGGTGATTATTGACTGCCCTTTTTCGTGGTTTTTGGTCTTTCCACCAGCAGCTGTTCAAGTGTTTGACTGTTGCTTGTCGTGCGATTGTCCAGTTCTGGTCATCACATTGTGTGGACTCTTTAAAAGGGGACGTTTTTAAGGGGCGATATAATTGGAGGCGAACTGACTGGACTCCAGACTCTAGACTGGTAAACAAATCTGCTCCAAACGGAGTTTAGAGTCGCTATGTGGCGACTTGTGCTCACTCGCGACGCCCAAGCTTTCGTTTTCGATGGCGAAAGCGTCCGTTTAGAAGTACAACTTTTTTGTGTTTTTTTTTCCATTTCACAGTCCCGAATAACCCTCCATTTAGAATAACCAGCTCTCTAATTCCATTTTAGACCGTTTTTAACTTTCAGCACCACTCAAATACTGGCCCTCTCTCCCTGCTAAAGTAACTTTCCCACTCACACTCATAGCGTCCAGTATCCGTCCGACACTTTAAACAGTCTCAACAGTACTACTTTAACAACTTGACAACGCCTCCATGTGCTCCACAGGAAAGAATCAGCCATGTGGCTGTGTCACTACGAGTGAAGAGCCCCATCTCCACGCTCCCCCCTGTTCTCCGTTCTCTGGTCCAGACGCACAAGCACAAGCGCCTTCTTCCGCACACGCAGCTGCCCACGCGTCCGTCCGTCCCTCTGTCTATCCTTCTGACCGAACGTGCCCGCGTTCGCCGTCCCCCAGCAGTTCACGACGTGCAGAACCATCGACACAGTAGACACCACCATGACGGCCTCGTCCGCAGCAGAGCCGCAGCACGACCAGCACGACCACAGTGACAGCGGCAACGGCGCGGTCAAGACGCGCGGCTTCATGCGTGCGATCGGCGGTATGTTCCACCGCAAGAGCGCGCGCGAGTCCGAGTCGGGGCGCGCGTCGCTCTCGCAGGCCGTGCGGCCCAGCACGTCGGCCGTGAGCCGCTCGGCGTCACGCCACCAGCACCAGCTGGCGTCGTCGTCGACCGCGACCACGGCCAGCGGCTCAGCGCTGCGCGCGATCTCGTCCGAGGACGCGCGCAAGGGCGGCGGTCGCACCAGCCGCAACCCGTTCCGCAAGAAGTCGAGCGTGACGTCGTCGTTCTACGAGGACCACGACGACGCGTCCAAGGACTCGGTGGCCACGGCGCCATCCGACGACGACGATGACGAGGACGGCGCGTACCGGTACCAGTTCCACTTCTACTCAGGCTCGGCAGAGGACAACTCGTTCAAGCCCGAGCGCGTGCACTCGACGGTGGCCGAGATCGACTTCAACACCATCCGACCGTCGCTCACGCTGCAGATGCCCGTCTTCTTCTCGCCGCCCAAGGAGCAGGAGGCGCTGCGTCGCAGCAGCATCCTCACGGACCCGCGCGAGTACGAGCTGTAAGAACCCCCCATCCATCCCTCTCCCCTGCCTTGTGTAAGCAAGCAAGCGCAAGCTACACTCAATCTACAACCTCGGAGTCTAAACATCGTGTGGTGGTGTGCTTTCGATGGCAGCAGACGCGGCAGCAAGACCGCAGCAGACTTGTACGACGACGCCGACCAGGAGGACAAGGCCGCGGCGCTGCAGGACGAGCCCACACTTTGGGTGGACGGCGTGACCTTCTAAGCAGACGGCGGATTACAAGTGAGCGAGCGAGCGAGAAACAAACGACAAAGCGGGGACGAG
>JAASFV010000586.1:0-18681 GCA_023334015.1 Globisporangium paddicum
CCTTCTTTTGTGGTGCTGGAAGGGACGTTTGTTCACGTGAAAGCGTATGTAGCACGAGTGTTTGCGAATGCAACCGGGTGCAATGGAGAATGCTTTGTAATTTAGATCCGAAATCGTCCTACGTCCATGTAGTCATAAATGGAGGTGTTGCCCATTCAGATTGAAAGTGTTTTGCGCTGTGGATCACACGAAGTGACCATCAAGTATCAGCGTTTAAGTCCGATCGTGTATTGTCGAATATTTTTAAACTATTTTAAAAAGAGGTGTTTTTTTCGACGGCTGTTGTTAAAGTTTTTTTTTGACAAATTCCATTTTGTACCGGATAAACAGAGGGGTCCATTGGAATCTACGCAAAAACAACACACCAACTGAAACAAAAACATGACATTTTTGTTGTTGAAAAATAATCGATAACCTAACTTTGATACGTTCATGTGCCCAGCGTTTTGCTCCTTTTCACCTGCAGCTTGTCTTCAACGCATCCTCTTGATCTCCTTCTTTAACCAGCATATCATGCCTCGATAAGGGCGTTTTTGTCTTAATGCTGTTTATGTTTTATGCGCGCTCCAGGAAATCTGCTGACCCGTGAAAGTTACTATTGAACGCTGTTTATTCATTTTGACAGCTAATTGGTAGCAAAACATGAGGATCACTGAGCTATATTGTGTGTTTAATTTCGTTGGCGATGAAGAGCTTGCAGTTCGCTTGATGGCGCTTCAGCCCGTTCTCTGCCAGTAGTGTGTATTGCTCTCGTCGTGTATGCATCTCGACTGACCAGTTTCAGACTCAGTCGGTCACTGGGAAGAGCTCGTTGAGGATGCGGATCGTGTCCTCGGGGCACGTCACCGAGTGGCCGATCGTGCGCTCGTGCGTGAAGATCTCAAAGTCATTGCCGCCCTGTTGTTGTCGTTCGTGACCGGATTAATAAAGCAACATCAAGCATGAGAACATCACACTTTCAACAAGATCGACAAAGGATTGTGGATGCTGCAACCTACCTCGTGGGTCTTGTCGCCGAAAAAGTGGATCTCGTCGTAGTCCTTCGGGTCGAGGAAGCGCAGCGCAAAGGTCTTGTCCCAGCCCGACGGGAACACGTCGAACGAGATCTGCAGGCACACATACAATCAACGATACAAATGTTAGCCATCTTCTCTCCAAACAACAGTCGGTTGGGTAATCCAAACGCAGAATCAGGCACGTGCCTGGCCGCCGATCGAGAACGTGAGGTTGTAGTCCGCAAACTCCTTCTTGAGCGCCTCGACGAACGTCTTGCGCACGTTGTGGACGTGGTCATATTGCTCAAAGTCGTCGCGCTCCTCCTGCGAGCAGTTGCGGCCGATGGGCGACACGTTGATCATGCCCATGCGGAACTCCAGGAACGTGCCACTGCAGCAACATTATCATTCCCATCCACACACAAGACAAATTAGTACCACACATGCTACAACACCAGTCTATTAGTAGGACAGGATGGTTGATAACGCACCGCTTGATCGGGATGTCGAGGTCCGCGATGTAGCGCAGCACAAAGTTGATGAAGCGGTTGAGCTGCTCATTCGTGAACTGCTTCTTCAGGCTCTGCACGCGTCAACCAGTCCACTATCAGTCACGCTTACTCACAACCTCCCATAGTACAACATACACACAACACCAGCCTCACCGTCTCGCCCACTTTCACGCCCTTGTGGAAGGCCACGAGGCCGTTCTCCGAGAAGCTGTAGTCGAACTCGTTCACGACTGCATCACACGACATTAACACACGTCAGGCCAGTCACAGCACCAAAAACGGCCATCACACACACATACCGTTCTCTCCGAGCTGCTCCTTCTGCTTCACGAGGTCCGAGCCGCCGACGACGCCGATCGTGATCTGCTGGCGCAGCTTCTGCATGCGCGCGACCATCTCGGGCGACACGTCCTAGAGCCGCCAAAGAAGGAAAATAAATACTTTTAGGCACAGATCAGATGATGAGGGACATAAGCGTTCAGGGACGCACCTTGCGCGCGGGCGTAAGCGTGCCGTCGACGTCGAAGAGCGCGATGATGCGGGGGTTCTTGGCGGCCATGGTGCTCTCTGTTGTGAGGTGGCGGATTGTGAAATGGGCGGGCTCACTAAAGTGAATCTTTCCCGGCTAAGTACGAGATTAAGGTGTTTCGACTAAGTACGAATTACGTGGTGTGACGTGGCACTGATTTATTCGATGCCCTGTCCAAATTGATAGACACATGTATGAGGTTAAGAGGGTTTGCCTGTGAAAACAAATATGATCCATTTTTCTGTGTCGCTTCGCGGCACACGAAATGAATTAAATCCTCGTTGGCCACAGTCAGACCTCTTCATCTTGCAGCTCATACAACATTCATGTTTACAGTACCTTTATAACAAGCATGTTTACCTTCTTATTTCTATAAATGTGATAAGAAAGGGTTTTGCAATTGCGTAGCAACCGTGTCCACGCGCCTTTGTCGCCTGCATGCATGTCAAGTCATTCGCATCACATCAGCAGCAACACCACAAGCCAACCCACGAGCTCTCAACTCACCATGCGGCCGTCTTTCTCGCCCACGCACGTGACAGTGAGCAACGATTCGGGCCGTCCGCGCTTCGACGATGACGACGAGTCCACTGACGATCTCCTCACGCGCCTCGCTGCCCGCGTCTCGCCGTCACCACCAAAAGCTCACACGCAACCGCCTCAGAATGTCAACAGCAAGGCGTTCATCGCACAGGGCGTGCTACAGGCTGTGCTCTGCGGGGTTATCATCGCCGTCGTGCTCTGTCCGTGCATGATCGGCTTCTCGACCATCATCTTCAGCCACCCGGGCTTCGCGCCTGAGCTGCCCAAGCTCACAAAGCTCCTTTTTCTCTCGAGCATCGTGCACCAGCTAGTCATCTCGAGTCTCTCACCGCTGCCGTTTGCGATCGGCCAGGTACAGGATGCGGGGCTGATTTTCCTCTCGACCATGGCGTCATCCATCATGACGGAGCTGGGCGACTCGGTGCCGCTCGACGAGCGGGTGGCCACCGTTGTGGTGCATCTGAGCATCTCCACCGCGCTTGTTGGCCTGGGACTAATCCTCACGGGTAAAGCGCGGCTGGCGTCACTCGTGCAGTACCTGCCCACGCCCGTGATCGGCGGCTACCTGGCGTACATTGGATTCTTCATGATCAAAGGCGGCGTGTCGCTCATGACGGGACTCAGCATCACAGGACTCAAATCCTGGACTCAGGTGCTATTCTCAGCTCGGTACTTTGTGCTGGCGTTACCTGGCATCGCGTGTGGCACTCTCTTGTCACTGGTAACGACACGGTATCGTCACTTTGGCGTCTTTCCCGGGTGCCTCGTGATGATCCCGCTCGTGTTCTTCGTGGTTCTCGCGCTCACAAACACGAGTCTAGAGAAAGCGAGAGACGACGGGTTCCTCGCCCAAAATGGACCGCTCATCTCGCTCGCAAGCGTCTACGAGCTCTTCGCCTTTGACAAAGTCCACTGGCGCATCATGTTCCCCATGCAGCTGCCCACGCTGCTGAGCATGTTCGTGATGCTCGCGTTCGCGTCGTCGCTAGACATCGCGGCCATCTGCATGGGTACATCGGCCACCACGAAGATGAACTACAACGAGCAGCTCCAGATGGTTGGAGCGTCCAACCTGCTCAGCGGCCTCACGGGCGGCTACACGGGCTCGTACATCTTCAGCCAGACGATCTTTAGCTACAGGTTCCATCCTCAGGCCCACGAGGCCGCACACCCAGGTCTCTCGCGGCTTGTCGGCCTCTCGCTCGCATGTTGTGAACTGGGGATTGCGCTTACGCCGTTTGCATTGACAACTGTGATCCCCAAGTTCCTCTTTGGCTCGGTCATGATCTTTATCGGCGTCGAGCTGCTCAAGACCTGGCTCATCGGCGTGTTCCACAAGCTGCTGCTGCCTGAATACGCGACTGTGCTGGGCACATTTTGCTTCTTGAATGTCTTTGGTGTGCAGATGGGGCTCGCGCTCGGCGTCGCGATGGCCGCACTGTGCTTCCTCGTCGAGTACGCCAAGGCGCAGGTCGTGCGTATCGTCGACAAGTCCAGCAACGTGATCCGGAACGCTGAGCAGCACGCATTGCTCTATTCACATCAGCAGCATGACCGCCACAGTGACGCAACGCAGACCCTCAAGCAGCGCGCGATTGTAACGGTGGAGCTCCAAGGACACGTATTCTTTGGCTCAGCCACACGCATCCAAAGCTGCGTCAAGCGCGCAGTCTTCGTTTGGCAAGGTAGCAGTCCAGTAGTAGCGACTCGTGCTGTCAGTAGAGCAGTTGCTGGTGAGTGCTTGCCGCTGCTCACGTCGACAAAGTTGGCTTCTCGCTATGAGGAGACTCGGAGACTCGTCAACCTCGATGGCCACGAAGAAGACGACAATTGTTGTCACCACCACCAATCTCAGCAGCCAACGCGGTTTGTGGTGTTCGACTTCTCGCGCGTGAGTGGCCTGGACGCCACGGCTGCTCGCTCGTGCTTCCTGGCGCTCAAGCTTCTCTTCAGCCACCACCATATCGCGGCCGTCTACTGCGGCATGAGCGCCGACGTAGAGTTCCTGCTGCGCGCCAATGATGTGCTCCCTACTCAAAATGAACTGATACAAACTCAGAGGGAGTGCTGTCACCACGTGACCTCGGACCTAGATCTCGCGCTTGACTGGTGCGAACAGCAGCTGATACTGTCAGCAGCCAGGAAGAGATCGTTTGAGTCTGGTTTACAACTGAGCTGCTTGCCATTCGAGTCTCGGATGCTCTCGCTTAAGCAGATCTTCTTGGCGTACTTGACAGAAGAGCGGCGGCGGATCGTGTTCCAGTCGAACGCAATGGATGAGCTAGAGAACTACTTTCACATTCGTGAGTGGACTGAAGACGATCGTGTTTTCGATGTCGACGAGCCGGCGGATGCGTGGTACGTTCTTCTTCGAGGTCAAGTGACGTTATGCACCCAGAGCCACGCGTCAGCTGGCAGCTCAGCACTGGGCTCAATACGCTCGAGGATGAGCCTCAACACTGTCGTGTCCAACATAACTAGCAGCAGCAGTCGGTCGGACAGTCTCTCGCACCAGCGTCGCGAACTCGTGAGCCGCGTGCGCGCAGGCTGCATCTTTGGGGACCTCGATTACGTGCTGAGTCAATTACATGTTCTCGAAGCCACGTCAAGTGCGCTCGATACGGTTGTCGCGTCCATCACTCGAGCGCAGATGGATGAGATGGCCGCAACAAGACTCGACCTGGCGTTCCTGGTGCACGAGGTGCTTCTGCGCGCGTCCTGCATGACCATGGCTGAGAAGCTACACTCGATCGTCGTGTAGTCAAACCTATAGGTCTTGATCTATACCGCTCAGTGTGTGTCCTTGCACTGTTGTTCACTTTCGATTGCGCCGACGCTGGATGATTTGAAAGATCTGAGAGAGAACACAGAGGGGAGTTAATGTATTGCGTCCACAGTTCAGTCAATCGCATGAAGTCAAAGATGAAGAGTTTACCCCATCAGGTCCAAGATGGCCACCGTCCTCGAGTTGGTTCTCCGGTGGGCTGAGCTGCAGAAGCTCGGTCTTTAGGACACTTCGGATGTGCTCGACCTGCTGTTGGGACTCTGTCGGAATATTACCAAAAGTACTGCCTGTTGAGAGGAAGGGTTTCGCGTGTGGAGATTCACCAGAGACTTTGCTGCGACTCATTCGCTCAATTCCCGGTCGGTTGGTTGACTTGATGCGATGATGCGACAACGGACCAGCGCTCGAGGCTGGGCGAGCTTGCTTCGTGGACTGCATTTGCGGTTGGTACTCGTCACGCTCTCCATCGAGCTCCAGCTGACTGGAGGCCGAGAAAGGCGCGGCCGACACTGGTCGACTTCGTAGCCTCTTGAGCTCCAGGCGCTGTGGATAGCCGTAGACTGTTAGTGGCATTTCGCCAAAGCGAATGGAGTCGATAGGCTCAGCGTCCTCACTTAATGGCTGCTGGAATGCATCTTGGGCTGCGCGAAGTTCGCGATACTTGCCTGTGAGCTGCGCCAACAGGAATTCTTTCTCCTGCTGGAGCAAGTCGGCCTTTGCGAGCGCCATTCCCTGCACCTCTGCGAACTTCTCAATGCCTTGGGTGTCGAGCTTTTGCTGGGCGAGCTGGGCTTGCAGCGTCTCGATTTGACTGTGCAGGAAGTCCAAATCGGTGGCGCTCCAGTCGCTAAACCCCAAGTGGTCATACACGTCCGAAACGATCTTGTGCACGACTTTGTATGAAACCTTACTCGGCTTGGCGCTGCTGCTGGAGTGAGATTTCAATTGCTGGCGAGTGGCTGAGCGCACACTCGAAGCCTCGGAGGTCTCGAGTTTGCTATTCTGGCTGGCGCAGAGCATCTCGATCCGCGCCAACACGCGCTTGCGCTCGTGACTGACACGCAGGTTCAGCTGGTCGCCATATCGTTTCTCGTACTCGTATCGCAGCTTGATCTCGAGCTCGTGACGCTTGTGTCCACCCATGTCGTTCTCCGAGTTCGCCTCTGGACCAACAGACTCACCGCCGCTGAAGAAAGCTTGCATCTTGCGCTGGAGCGCGTGGACGTCACGCTGCCCGGAGTCGAGATCGACCCATTCGGCGAACGACCGTTCCATACTGTGCTTACACGACTCGAGTCGACTCAATCGCTTGACTTGGAGCTCAAGGGATGCAATGTGCTCTTTTGTCGCGTCTGCGAGCTGCTTGGCAGCTTCGATCTCCTGGGCGTTGCTCCCGGTGCGGAACTGGAGCTCTGCAAAGAGCTCTTTCCAGTGGACCCGCTCACTCTCTAGCTGTTCAGACACCTTCTTGCTCGCAATGAGTGCCGAGTGCGACTCGGAGAGCAGCTGCGTGACCTTCGCCAGCTCGTCGTTCACTCGACTCGTCGCGTCCTCTGCCTGTCGAACGCGCTTGATGCTGCTCTCCTTGTCGCTGGTGAGCTCCGCCACTTGCTTTTTCAAACCGTCGACCGTCTGTGCGGCCGTACTCAGCGCTTGCTTGAGCGACTGCACATAAGCGTCTGGGATACTGGAAACAACGCTCGTGCTGGTTATGGAAGCAAAGCGACTCGGACTCCTACTGGACGACTTGCGTGGCGACCCGCTGCTGCTCACGCCCGTAGTCTGCTTGATCAGTATCTTCTTCATCCGGTCACTCTCTGCGCGGGAAGCCTTGAGCGAGTTCATCAGATGAGTGTTCCCGAGCTCCATCGCGTTGTACGAAGACCGGAGTTCGCGCAGTAGCGCGTGCAGCGCCGCCTCCTTCGCCGCGTGTTCCGTCATGAGCTGCAGCACGAGGTCGTCGTACATCTCCTTGGCTTGGAACGCCTCCTCCTTGCGCAGACACTTCTCGAGGTGTGTGAAGCGGTCGATCTCCTTCTTGAGCGACGCCCGCGTGCGGCGCAGCTTGTCCTCGTACATCTTGACCTGCCACTCCACCGCCTGCTTGGCCTGCTCGTCCTTGCGCGCGAAGCTCTCGGTGATGCTCTGCGAGAGCAGGTCTGCGTTCTGCTTGAGTTTGGCGACCATATTCTCCATCTGGAGGTGCACGACGTCGTTTACCTTGTCGTGGAAGCCACCGAGCTGCTTGCGCCACGCGAGGTCGCCTCGAATGAACACGGACGCGTCGTCGAACTCGCTCTGGAGGGCGTGCATGTGGGCTTTCAACGCGCTGGCCTCGCTCTTCAGCTCGGCCGCGAGGGATTCCTTCCAGGCGGAGAACGCCGAGCCCTCGATCGCGCGCGCCGTCGCTGCTGCTTCTTCCGAGTCGATGGGCGCTGGGACAGGAGGATCTGGAGGTGGCTGCTCACGTTGCTGCTCTGCGCCTTCAGCCATTGTCACTTCTCCAGACAGCGACACCGCATCGGAAGTCGGAGACATCGCTTCTGTCTGTCACTTCAGAGTGTCTTGAGTCGCTTGTTCAATGCGCTGAACGAAGGCGGTCAGTGTCAAGACCAGCATGGGCAAGTGGATGTACGGACAAGAATAGACAGACACGAATAGAAAGCTGATTGAAAGGAAAATGTTAGGAGAAAAAGGAAAGCTACCCGACGAATCGAGGACGGACTTGCATATCACCTCTCACTCTGGATCACGCTCGTGTGTCTTCAATCCCGGCGCTCGGCTGGAAGTACGGAACTTCGGATATGCACTTGAAAAGAAAATGGGAAAGAAATGGTCAGACGATCTCGCTTTTGATGCTCGTTGCAGCGGAAACTTGCTTCGGTCACTTGTTGCAGCTGGAACTCAATTTGCAGACGCCCATCAGCTCGCTCGCTTACACGTAGAACATCACGTGCTTGAGATCGTTGTGAATCTCCAGCATGCGAGTGTCTACGTCAGCACTGTCGTAGCTGTTGCTCGAAACGGTCGACGCCGTGTCGCTGCCGTCCATCTGGAAGAAGCGGGCTCGGAACGCGAGCAAGTGCGAGTAGTAGGCAGCTGGCACGAGCGACACCGAGCGCGTGCAGCGAGCAAACGTGTAGCAGAGCTTGTAAGTGATCGTCTGGATCTCGTCGGCCGTGTAGCCTATCTCGTCCAAGAGCACGTGGTAGTGCGTTGGACGACTCGTTCCTTGCAAACCCGCGTGGCTCATCAAGTAGAAATCGTTCTCCACCGGGTGACAGATAACGCTGTCGACGACAGTCCCCGCCTTCACATTTCCGCTGCGATCAGCATCACGAGAGTCCGATGGGAACAGACGCGTGTTGTGACGCTTCTGCACAATGATGAACGTGATCGGAGGCCGGTAATCCTTCTCCAGCATCGCACACGCCTCGCGGATCGCAGTTACTTCATAGTTCAGTACCATGTGGAACTGGCCCTCGCTCACACCATCGCGGTAGAAGACGACGCGGTCAGGCTTCGAACGCGTCTCGCGATAGTAGCGCTTCATGAGGTCCACCGTCATCTCCTTCAAATTGGAGATTTGCTCCACACGGTGGCCTTGGGCTCGGATGCTCGCCGCGTGCTTGATAAAGTTATGATCCATCGACGCAACCACGGCGGCGACCGACGGACGAGTGCGGTCGAATGGACTCGGGTGCGTCACATCAGCACCGAACACAATCGTGCCTTTGCCGAACTTTGGCAAGTTCTCGGCGATGACCGTGTTCTTGCCCCCGAGCTTCGTGTTGACCTTCATCAAGATGTTAGCGATGTACTGAGGGTTGCACTTCTGGATGTGCTTCGCCAGCATGCACTGCGAGACGATGCCCACTTCTGTGTCGGAAGCGCGCTTCAGATCACCGTACGCACTCGCATCTGTCGTCGGGTTGATCATCCAGATGATCTGAGGCTTCGCCCTGAAAGCGGTGGTCGCCGCACGAACAGCTTCATCAAACGCGCTGCGAACTGTTTGGTTGCGCGGCTTCACGATGATCGGAGGCAACGACTTCGGCACATCCATGCCCAGCTGACCCATCTGATTGATCACGGCGCGGAAAAAATTCTCCATGTCCGACATCGGGTTCCGGCGAGGGTCGCAGCAGCTGATCACAGCCCACGACGTCAGCTTCTTCGCGTCAAAGAACGACTTGCCGCGCATGTTCCACATGCCGGTGTCCGGGCGAATCGTGCCATTCTTATACGCCAGGTTCGGAGGCGGCAAGAGACGCGCCTGCATCTCGAGCATGCGAGGGTTCACATTCAAGCCGAACGCTTGCAAGGTCGGGTCACGATCAAAGCCCGCCTCGCGGAACTTGGTCTCGATCGCGCGCTTACGGTCTTGCGGCGGCGTGCAGGTGAACCGGATCATGTTGGCGACTTGCTTGTCTGTCGCCTTGCGAGGACACTTCTGCCCAGCCACGATCTTGCAAACCTCGAGCGGCAAGTAGTTGCGTCCCTTGAGCGCACCGACGTGGAGACATGGCAAGTGCGGGTAGCGCAAGTGCACGTTGTAGGTCGCCGCAAAGTATGCGGCCACGGACATGCGCTTGCCATCATCGTCCTCAAAGAACATTTGGGCGGCACCCTCACGCGACAGCTTGTTGACGCGGTACTGGCGGCGCACACCTGGGCGGTGAGTGATCTCCACCTTGACTCCAGAGATCGCCTTGCTGAACGTCGAGTGTTGAAACTTGTTAAAGTTCGCTGGCAGGTTACTAAGTTCGAGCGTCTCGTACACGTAGTCCGTCACGCTCATGTCTTGGACAAACGCCGTCGCAGCGAGATCCAGGTTCACCACGAGCTTGCTCTGCGTCGCGCGGATGCTTTGGAAGTAGCCAAACCACAGATCAGCGCCTTCACCGATTGCCTTCTTGCCAGTAGGGCTGAACAGGTTGCGTCCGACAGCAGTGAACCGCGTTGACGCCGTGTGACGCATGGCAATGTCGAGCGCTTGAAGGGCGTCGTACGGCGTGTAGTTGAGACGTCCCGCGAACAACTCAGTCAGCTGATCCATGCGGATCGCCACAGGATCCGCAGCCTTGACTGTGCCAGAGTACTCCTTCGGGCGATCTTCATCGGCCAACTTCAAGCCCGTGAACGACTGGACTTCGAACGGCAGGCGACTGGGTGAGTAGATGTTCTTGCGGTTGTCCGTCACGACAACGACACCTGGAAACTCCCGCTTGATCTGCAGCAGCAGCGCAGTCATGATCTTGATCGCCAGCGTCTTTGGCGGCCCGTCATTTGAGAACTGCCGTCCATCCTCGCCGAACGCCACGTCGTAGTGGTACACGTCTCCGCGCGGATTAAAGTTCACTTGGAAATGGTTCGCGAGGATCTTAACAGGCGTTCCAGCGCGTCCAAAGCCCGGGCGCGACGGGAAGTGCATCTTCACCAACGGCACCACGAGCTGACGCTGCGAAGAAGTGATGTCGAGTTCCTTCATCTCTAAGTCGAGCGCTTCGACGTCCCGATGACTTGCGAACGCTGCTGGCGCAGGAGCCGGTGGTGGCATTGGTGCAGGAGCCGGTGGCGGCACTGGCGCCGCACGGGCTGGCGCTGGTGTCATCGGCGCCGCAGGATGAGCGCCTCCACGCCCGTTGCCACCACTTGGACGGGCTCGTCCGATGACGAATTCGGTCTGGGCACCCCCACGACCGCGACCGCCCGCTGGCTGGCCGCTTCCACTACCTCCGCGTGCTCCATTGCTGCCGCCGCGACCTCCTTGTCCTCTGCTGGTGCTCATCGTCTCCTGAGAGCGTCACGCCCGCTTCTCTTGTTCTCTTGTTCTCTCTCTCGTCTTGCGCGCTTGAGCTCAAACTGGCGAATGAAGGATTGGTTCAACACCCGCGAGGCAATCTTTAACTGGCGCACCACATACAAACACCAAGTTCTTTTTAAGAAGCGAACACTTGACGCGAGAATGGCTATTCGCAGTTTATGGGTTCTTATGAGCATCCGGAGTCTGGCTTGGACTCTTTAATATCTAACGTGGCTGTGTATGTGGAGAATGGCAATGGCGACCACACAGTCACAGCAATGGGGTAGAGTGCAGTGTGATGCCGCTGGCTGTGGACCCGGAATCCCTCTCGTGGGTTGTCGCCTTTTGAACTGCTGCTCTCCGCTTTGTAATATGCCACTGTCACTAACACGCTTTGTGTGTATGCGTGTTTTATGTGTAGCGAGCGGCCTATCGACCAGCCTGAGCCGCCATCTGTGGGACGACTGAAACGGAACGGCTGCGAGCTTCGCCATTAAGCTCGACATGTTCACCAGCGAAGGCAGACAGCGGCAGCAATGCGACCGGCACCCGTGGCGCGCGCAGTGACAGCGAAACCCAAGCCACGCCGTCCGCTTCCAATGGATCTGCGCAGGAAAATCAACGACAGATTCAACAGCGGCACCTGGACATGGCAGTGGGCGTGGACATTCTCCCGTCGGCGGTCACGACGTCCTGGCGGCGGCGGCTTGCCCAGCAGCGCGTAGCGCGGCGACAGCAGTGCCTATATTTCGCCACTTTATATACAAATGTGTATACACTTTGTATACCTTGGACTGCATCAATAGCTTTTGGCATATGGACATGAAAAAGGCAGAAGTCCGCATAAGTTCGCACTACGCTAACGAGTGTTTATATGAAAGTTAAAAATCGGCTAAAGTGACATATATGTAATAAATTGGCAACATTGAAAAAAAATAAACGCAACATACTATAATTAGTAAAGAAGAGACATATCGCGACAAAACTGTTTGTTTTTTGGAATATTCTGATTATTTGACGTTTTGTTTTTTGTACGATTGTGTCATCCAATATAAACAAATGATAAGAAAAACTGTTCGCTTTTTTCTTATCACTTTTTGTATTGGAGAGTTTGAGCACGGCTCATTTTATTAGTGGACCCACGTACTTTGTATAGAGCTGATTAGTGGCCCTGCGTACTTCTTCGTCAAGAGAAGCGAAGAGACAGGGCGCCAAAAGGAACTTTTCGATCTTTTTCCAACCGTCACTCTCGTCGTACTTAATCGGATACCTCCGTACTTTAGCGAAGTGATACTCTACCTCATATACCTTTTCCCCAAAATGCGAGCAGCTCAATTGCGAATCCGCCACATTGCCATCACACGAGATGGCACTCGCGACGACGCTCTACGAGTGGCTGGGCAGCGCCGACGCGCGCTTCCAGGCGCTCTGTGCCCCAGATAGCGCGCTTCCTACCATTGCGCTGCTAGATGCGTTCTTCGAGCAGGTGACGGGGCTCCAACTGCAGCGCGAGCAGCTCAAGGTGCTGTCGCGGGACGCGCAGACGGTGCTCAATGAGCAGACGCGCCTCGTCTTCCTGCTCTACATGCGCGTGGTGGCGCTGTTGAAGAAGCGCGAGGCGGAGGACGAGGCGATGGACAAGACGCTTCTCGACTCTGTGCTCCACGTCACGCGCGTCGTGCCGTTCTGCCAGCTCTACGCGCGTAACAACGCCAACAGTGTGCAGGAACTCATGGAAGTGCTCGTCGAGAGTGTCGGTGGGTTCGGTACGAGCATCACGAAGCTTCATGGCGTCTACTTTAAGGTACGGACGATTGCCTTTTCTCTCTAGAGTATGTTGGTGAGATTTAACCTTTCCATTGTGTACGAATCTGTTGGAAAATGACAGCACGTGCAGAAACTCCACGTTTTGGTGCAGCAAGACAAACGCAACCAAGTGCTCGACCTGATCCAGAGCGTCTACGAAATCAGCCTCTCGGTATACCGTCGCTAGTTTATCTCCTATACAAAAAGCGTTTATTTTAACCTCGTATTCGCTGTGTCGATGAGCAGCTGGGTGGTGTGTTGGCGTCCGAGTCGATGACCAAGCTTGTGCTGCTGAACAACGACACGGACCCCGAGGCTCTGCTGCAGAGCGAGTCACTCCTGCGAGCGCTCGTGGTGTGCTACGAGTCGGACTTGCCCGTCTTGCAGCGCCATTTGGCAAAACTGGACGACAAGGCGCAGGAGAAGACGCTGATCATCGCCGAAACGCGTCGCCTGCTGCTCCTGGTAGGCTGTTGCAGGTGATAGTTGGCCAGTGCTTCTCATTTATACACCTGCTAACATGTTGTCTCGTGCAGATTCTCGGCCGCTTCATGACGCTGCTGATGAAGAAGCAGGGCGACGGGAACCACGACGAAGTGCTGTTGGAAGTGCTGCACCTGCTCAGCCACTGCTGCGAGGAGGAGAACGCAGACCAGGGCTCATTCCTGAGCGACCTCTGGCACCTCTGTGGTTACAAGGTACGTTCATCAGTGGGGGTGATGTATATGCATGACACTAACAATATCTCTTTGTATTCAACAATCCCAGTACAAAATCTCATCGTTCCTCGAGTCTGGCGAGACGGAGAGCGACCACTTGTCGTATTTGGAGATGATTGTCGACGCGCTGCCTCGTCGGAGGATCATCTCCGCTGCGGAGAGTGCAGCCAGCAGTAAGCCAGCACCTCCACAGGAGGACTCGAGAGCTGGTTACCTAGAGGACCCGGCAGCAGGCCACGCGTCTGCCCACGCTAGTGCTGTACACGATGAAGACGAAGAGAAGGAAGATTTTTCTCAACTCGGTGGCGGCGAAGACACGGCGATGCTGAGCTCGTTGGTGCACCAGGTCAAGGATTTCTTCCCAGACCTTGGTGATGGCTACATTGAGCTCTGTCTGCTCAGTTCCCAGCGACAACTCGAAACGGTGATCAACTTTCTGCTGGAAAGCAACCCGCCGCCAGTGCTGCTGGACATCCGTCAAGATCTCAAGCGCTCCGACCCGGAGTTTGCTGTGATTGAGGCGAAGCTTACGAACAAGAGTGTACCTGGTTCAGTAACAGCAAAACCTGAAGCGAAACTGGACCCGAGCCGCGTCTGGGTCGGCAAGAAGCCGCAGGAAAAGCATTACGACCCGCAGATTGGGAAGCGCGATACGGCATTGGCCGAAAAGACCAAGAATATCGCCAAGATGATCGTTGAGGAGGAAGAAATCATGGCCGGCATGACGCCGTTCCTGAAATTGGATGAGTACGATGACGACTACAATGACGAGTTTGAGGACTATGAGCCGTTCAGCGTCAAGGACAGCGGACAGGGCGACGACCCGGACTCGATTCGGCAGCAGAACCGACTCATGCTTGCGCGCGAGGCCGAGGATGCGTTCTGGGAGAGCATGAAGAACGCCAATCACACGCGTCCCGTGAACAACGGCGAGGAGATCGATGAGGACGAGCCGGACACGAAGGAGTTCAACCCGAACAAGATGCGTGCTCCGATTCGCTCTGCTGCTAGTGGAGCTGCTGGTCAACAGAAGCAGCAATCTGGTGATAAGCAACCAAAGAAAAAGGGCCAGGCGAACTTCCAGAAGGCCACAATAGGTGGTGCTACTGCTCATCCAACGACCTCTGAAGCTGGTGCTAGTACTGGAAGTGCCACTCCACCGCTGACGAAAGAGCAGGAGCTGCGCGCGCGGGCGAGAAGCGCGAAGAACAAGGGAAAAGTGGGCAACCACAACCGCAAGGACCGCGCGCTTAAGAAGCAGGGATAGAGGAGACGGTACCGTATATGAAAGACGGATGCTGAACAATGACATTTCTAATCACAACCTGTAGGTGTCATCATTGTTCGTTCTACAAGCTGTCGCTGGGGTGTAGGTCCGACAGGAGGTCTGCTGTGAGCGAGTTTTCCTCTTCCAGAAGTCTCGGCGTCGGCCGCCGCGTCCGCCGCACGAGCTTGGCCGGCTCCTCCATGCGCTGTCCGAGCCGTCGACACGCACACATGGTGCTGTCGATGAGCCGCAACTGGTCTGGCTGGAAGCTCTCGACGCGATGAATTTTCTTCGTGGCGTCTGGCGATGCGGAGACAGAGCTGTCGTTTGAGTCGATCGTGAGCTGTCGCAGGCGCCTCGCACTCTGATTGCTGGGAATGGGAAGGGTGTCAATCTCACCCGTGCTTCTGTCTTGATCAGTGACTCCAATCCACGGGCGATCAAGAGCTACCGGTACGTGTGGTGGTGCACCTTTAGCAGCATGTCTTGCCTGGGTGTCTGTGTGCTGACTCAGACTGCTCTCGTCGATGCAATAGACGCCGTACTTACAGACCTCAAAGCCCTTGGAGTGGTTCACGTGGTGCAGCACACCCGCATCCATGAGCGCATTGCCAAGGCGGATCGCCTGCGGCTTGTCTGTCACACGTCGACTGCGGATCAGATGGAGTACGGCCTCTTCACCGTAGAACTGGCCGCCCAGATCGCGGAAAAGCTCATTGGCTGCGTCGCACATCACTTCCTCCTGGATTGTCTCGAGTACACTCACGATGTACTGCGTAGATGGCCGCAGCCTCGCATCCTGTTCCCAGGAGCTCTCGATGAGCTGGCGCAGGTACGGGTGCACGTGCGCCGCGATCTTCGGTCGGTACCCGCCAGAGACGGCCTGGGCGATGGCCACGGTGTCGCCGGAGCGCAGGCCTGAGAATCGCTCGCAGTCTGGGTGCAGTACGTCCCACATGATCATCGCCAGCGCAAACACATCGACGGCTTCTTCGTAATGGGAGTCGCCAGCAAGGTTGGCAAGCACTTCGGGCGGCATGTACTCGGCATTGGTGCTCTGACTCGGATCGAATGGTGGTGGCACTACCCCGACAGCACTCCTGGGCGACTTGAGCAAGCTGAAGCCGCTCTCCAGCAGACCCAGGTCGCTGCTATCACGACACTGCTGGGTACGTGGGAGGTTCTTCGCGTCGCCCAGTCCCGTGAGCTTCACGTTCCCATCTTGATCAACTACGAACATTGCTGGGCAGAGCTCTCGATGCACGAACGCCGGAGAGAAGCTGTGCAGATACGCGACGGCTCGAGTGGCGTCCAGGATGTACCCGAGCTGCACCAAGAAATGGTATCTGGTCGGCCGCGTGTAGCTTGCGAGGTCCTCAGCCATGCCATGGAGCACATCTACGAGCATCGAAGAACACAACTCCGACGCGAAACTCACACTCGGCGGCGAGACGCACACTCCGTAGAAGCGCACAATGTTTGGGTGGTGCAACGCACCACAGAGCGCAGCTTCGTGGGCAAAGTGCGCGAGCGCCTCATCTGTAAAGCTCAGCGGCGTGTACACCTTTACTGCCACGGCCGTGCGCGCATGTAGCACCCCGCTGAACACCACCGCTGCAGCGCTTGGCTTACCCTTGCTGACACTGCTGTCAAGGCACTGCTTGATCTCCAGCGAACCAAAGTCGAGAACGAGCTTCTGCTGCATTTCGATGCGCAGGTGCAGCCCCTGTGGCGAGATGCGCTCCTGGAGGAACTGCACGCGGGAGATGCGGATGGCGTGCGTCTTGAACTCAAGCAGTAATTGGCTGTGCAGCTCGCAGGTGCGCGCCGCAGTGGCTCGCCAGTGCTCCGTGTCGGCTCGGAGCACGCGCCAGATGAAGACCGGAGCCAGCGCCGTGAGCACCAGGTTGGCGTACACCAGAGCGTTGGCTATCGAGTCGCGACCAGAGTGCAAGATGACGTCGATCGCGAATACCAGCACGTGTGACGTAGCTGCAAAGGCGCAGTACTCGCGTGTGCCACTTGGTGAAGCCCGACTGCGCGGTGGCGAGATCACAATTTTCGCGTAGAAGAGCAGGAGGAGCCCTCGCGAACCCGAGAGTGCCCAGAGATACGCTCGCGAGCTCGTGAATGACTCACCTGCTGCTGAGTTGAGGCACCACACAATTGGGATCGTGTAACAGCTCAGCACCAGCGCCAGAAGCACGCTCGACGCGAGCGTGTGGATAGAGAACTGCCGCTGCGCTACGTGGGAGAGCACGAGCACGAGAGCGAACTGCTTGCCGCTGTACGCGATCTCGTTTGCGATTGGTGACACATTGACGGTGGTGCTAGTTGGCTGGACGAGCACGATGATAACAAAGACCACAGCGAACACCATTGATACGAGGCTCAGCATTGCGAGAATCGGCTCAAGTGACGGGAGAATGATTTTCTTGGAGGCCGCCCCGTTCCCTTTCAGTGCCGCTCGTCGGTGCTGGCGCGAGTATGCGAGCAGGAGCACGAACGTCACAAGTAGAATCGCAAACTGGATCACGAAGTATTGCGGCTGGCGTCCCACAGACCTTGTGGTGGTGGCCTCGAGAGCTTCAGCCTGGTTTGAAGCAGCAGTAGTGGTGGCAGACTCGAGTGTTCGAAGCAACATGGTTGAGAAGAGGACTTGGCGGGGAGCAAGTGAATTGAAGAGTGAGGAGCAAGTGGAAACATCGCGCGCGCTCTTGAAAAACGATCCACGAACTGCGACTTCCAGGATCGTTCTTACTAGGCACTTCGTAGGTGAGCACCTGTCAGGTGGCTCAGGCAGCGAAAAAAATAGGCGTGACTAAAAAATACTTCGATTTCCAACCCATGCATGCAGCTTCTCTGTTGCTCGTGATTGCAGTCGCAACAGTCTTGTTGGGCTTAGCTGTCTGTCTATTGCACGCTTAGACGCCAAGATCTGAAGGAGAGAAGTGCTTGATATCAAGAGTGGCAACGCTCGCCAAGGATTTCTTCATGATTATTTCCATCGATTTTTTTGGTGTATTTTTTTCTCTCCAAAGGACGTGAATCAACTGGAGGCCGAGTCGAATGGAGAAGCGAGGGCAGCAGAATCATCCCTCTCGTACTCACATCAGAGCACACAGGACATTCATCCACTAGGTTATTATTGATCTTGCTGTCAAGTGACCTCCAAATCAACTGGAGGTCATTTGACCTGAATTTGTGTTGATTTTGAGCCGGAGCTTTTTCAATCGGAAGGTCAGTCTGCGCTCAACGAAGCGCGGGCAGTGAGAAAGATGCTCCGACCAATTTCTCAGCGGAGACCGAGAGCAGAAATAGTTGTGGTTGGTGAGAAGAGAGCGAGAGCGTCGACTCACAGATCATGCCAACGCGTGTCTGGAAAGGCGCGAAGTCATTGAGGCACGTCGATTGCATTGATCCGAGTAGTTGTGCTTGAAGTGTGGTGGCCGAGAAACCTGCTCCTGCTGGCATCCGAGTACTTTTTACCTTCTGCGGTGCAACTTGATGCGGTTGGGGCTGCAGGGGAAACAACTTTCGCACTCTCATATCCTTCGTCTCTCTTGAATCGGAGTACAGCCATTGTACTGTTTCGGAGTACTAACTAAGGTCTCAAGTATGGAAAATAAGATACTTGTTGTTTCTAGAGACGCGTGGATAAGACATTGTGGATCCAGTGGAGACGAAGCCGAATGGCAAGAGTAGGATTGGATTCCTAC
>JAASFV010000587.1:0-18636 GCA_023334015.1 Globisporangium paddicum
CTGCCCGAGACGCTGGACAAGACAGGCGACGAGATCCAGAACGAGTTCCGCGAGCTGCGAGCCAGGAAGACCGCTGCCAACCACTAGTCATGCCGTACACGTGTACATATGTGAATAAAATCAAGAGCCTGAATCTCTGAACGCAAAGATGTTGCAGCAATGGCATCAACAATTTATGATTGTATTGTTCAAGACCCATCCCTGGTGCCTACTGAAAGCTGCCACAAAGCTAGATCCAGGGAGTCCATCCCTCGTACATAACGCACAGGTTGTCGGCCTTCGTCGCCGACTCGATCAGCCAGCTCGCCTGCTCGTCAACACTGAGAGTGCGCGGTTGGCCGTGCTCCATTACATGACCGCAGAGCTTCTCTTCGACACGCTTGAGCACTTGAATCGCATGCCGATTTTTCATTTGCACGTGTGCCGCATCAGGTTTCTCCCCGATGCGGCGATCGCCATCGCCGTCCCTTTCCACAATTTCAGCGCTGCCAGCCGAAGTGACTTGGCCGTTAAGGACCACGTTGAAATCTTCTTCATCGTCGATCACGTCCGCAACAGTGTCGCCTTCTTCCTCGTCACTGTCGTCAGACGGAGCCTTCTCCAGCGACGAGAAGCGGTCAGCCATGTCTGTCGCCTCGAAGAATAACTTCAAGCAGAGTTTCACGAGCGTGTTAGCGATTCCAAGCAAGTTGGTTTCGGTTTGTTCAGCGTCTGCATTCGCTTCAATAGAAAGCGCTTGCTTCAGACCCATCAACGCCTTCACCATCGCATGAGGGCGTGACGGTGTCGAAGCCGTCGTAGCAGTGGCTCGACCATCAGACTCAACGCCAGTCGAACGCTGGGCTGCAGCCAGGAACGAAGGTTGAGCGCTTTCGATCGAGGGACCACTGGTCAATGAGGCTTGGATCTGTGAGGAATACTGGCGAAGCGCTTGCTCGATGGAGGTAATAACTCCATGAAGAGTGGAGCTGTTCGTTTCGTGTTTATCGAGGACGCTCTCGAGGGGCTTCAAGTGGTCCGCTGACTTGATGTTGCGAGAGAGAATTCGCACCAGCCGCTCATTCTCCATGAAAGAAAAGCTTGAGAGCTGTCCTTGTGCAGCCTCGGATGATGGTTTCGGCGCGATTCCACTTTTACGCCGTCGGCTCTTTGAGGACGTCGACTCCACGTTCATCGACACGAGTTCTTCGATGCCACCGATGTCACGACTCGGAGCTTTGAATTTGTCGAAAGCCTTGAGGAGCACCACCACATGATTCGCGCGTTGTGCAATTTCTCCAGCTGTAGCAGCGATCTTGTCTTCGTTTTCGTGGTAGTGCGTTCGTAGCTTTTGCTTGATGAGCTCTTTCTTGTACATGGTGAGCTGAAGCACCTTTTGGCTTTGGGTCAATTGTTCTTTCAGATGCTCAGCAAGACCAGACTTCTCGAGCATCTGGGAGCGCAGGATCGAAAATCTCTGGGCGGCTTCAATCCCATCTTGCAGCATTGCGCTTCCGATCACATCCACTTCAAGCTCCGTCGGATATCCGCGACTCGGTCCAGCCTCACCAGTTGATGTTTCGGCGATGCTAATACCCTGAAGGAGATCTGCAAGGTCTCGCACATACTCAAACAGCGATGATATTTGAGAGTAGCACGTTTGCACCTGGCCGTGGAAGTCGGCGTCAGTCGTCGAAAATGCTACTTGAGACGCGACGTATTCCAGCTGCTGCGCCAGCTCGAGAACGACAGATCCCAACACTCCTTGCTCGCTCGACAACCTACCCAGCTCCGCAGCAAAGGCAGGCAGAGTCGAGAGCAGCTGGGGCTGGGTCATTTGACCTGTGTACTCGCTGGTTGGTGCTTGGTCCGTGAACCAGAACGAGTACCAAAGTCGACAACGATGGTAACGGTAGAGGTGACCGACAGCGAGTGCCCATTTCTCCGAGGCCGATCGCTCCCACACTTCAACACTGTACTCGGTACTGCCGCTCATGAGCTCCGCCATGGCTGTTTCGATACTGCTGAAAGAGCTCTGCGGGTCAGCCGGAAGCGTCAATGTCGATGGGAACAGCTCTGGTACCTGCGTCGAAAGGAAGCGACTCCAGTTTTCCGCCAGAGCAGCTTTCTCAGCGAGCGGGTCAAACCCAAACTTCCACTCTTGCGAGACGATATCGGACAGGATTTGCTCATATGGTGCCACAATATGATCTTGCATGAAAATGGTCGCTTGGGAGGAGAACAGCTCTGTAATGGTTGCACTTGCCGACTGTGCCTCAAACTCGTCCTCGACGCACATTGCGCAAAACCTGAGAGTCAGCTGGATCCATGCTGATGCAACTGCCTCGGACAGTCCTTGGGCGCACGACACACTCTCTTCCAGCAGCTTGACCTGGCCTTGTAAATTCAAAATCGAACTCAAAATCGCGCGAAGACCAGAATTATGTTCCAAAACACCAGCGAGAGCTTGGCCAGTCGAGGTCGTTCCACGGAGGCTCGAGGCCACGTCGGAGAGCACTTGAGCAGCTCCACCCAACATCAGCCTATCCGACACCAGTGCAACACACATCCTGGCCTCATCTCGCTTGCGCTGCATTTCGCCGACATCGAGAACAAAATTGTCATATACCGTGGTAAACACGTCTTGCAGAGCGTCCAGCACTTTCACAAAGCTTCCCAGTGCTCTTGTCGATCTGCTGGCGCTTTCTTTCTGCTGCAGGCTGAGAGAAGTCCCGCTCAAAAGGTCGACGACTCGAGTTTTCTTCATCCCTCCTTTTGGGGTCATCACGAGGTCCAACAGCGCGACGCACGATTTCGCACTGCCCAAAAGAGACTGGAAGAGCGCGTTGTCGGTGAGAACAGGGGACTTGAGCCCGGCAATCCCGGTCCATTCTACGAAATCGCCACTCTGATGCACACCAATGTTCGAGATGACCCAGGATGCTCCAGCCAGCTTCAACAAGCGATGTCCTTGTGCATTCGACAGCTTCATTCCGGAGAGAGCTGCAAAGATCAGCTGGAGCTGGTCCTGAAGATTGCCTTCTGCTTGCTCAGTGTTGTAGTTCGACTGAGCAGTCAGAACTTGCTCGACCTCGCCGAGAATCTGAATCATCCGGACAGACTCGTTGATTTCCTCGGGTTTGGCGATCAGCGAGGTTGGTGAATGCGCTGACGATGCGAGCAGCTTCTGTGCGGCGTCAACTCGGTCAGTCTCAATGAGATGTAAATACTCCTCACATCGCTTCCACCACAGCCAGTAGATGTTGTTTTCTTGCGCTCCGGTTTCCAGAAGTACGTATCTATCCACATCTTCTCGCGATTGGCTGTAAGACATCAGCCAAGGATGCAAACTGCTCATCACCAGCTCCAGCGAATACCTCATATGAGCGACACCAGCATCCACGGCTTGACACTTCGATTGTAGCGACACGAGTAGCTCTCTGGGAAGGACAACCCCTCGTGTGGCACCAGCCGCTTCGCACAGGTTGCCGCAAAGAGTGGAGAATGATGAGTGGGTAGTGGAGGAAAGAACATTCACAAAGGCTTGTGAGCTGGGGAAGCTCGCAGATTTACCCTTCCACACCTCAATCTGATGGTGCCGGGAGAGGCACTGGCTCGCGAATCCGGACAGTTTTTTCTTGATCTCTTCGAATCTGGATGCCACCGTATCGAACTCTGGAGCATTTCTTGCCTGAAGCGAGTCGTACTTCGATAGCTTTTCCGTGAGAGACGCTAACTCGGTCGTCAATTTCTCTTCTTGTTGCTCGAGTACAGAGAACTCAGCGATGTCATTCAGCAATTCGGATACTTTCAATGGCATCGCATCGATGCTGCACGACAAGTCAGTAAGAAGTGTGTCCAGCTGGTGCTCAAACGCGGTAGCTTCGTGTCGTCGTTCTTCGGCTCGGGACAGGAACAGCGAGAGGTTCACGTTCACTTCCAACCGCGACTTCAGGTCTTCTGAGTTCCCGCGTCGGCTTTCCTCCGCAGTCCAGTCCACAAGCGGGTCGTATACGAATGCTTCCAGCAGCGTTAGCAACGACTCGCGAGCGTCGTTTGCGCGCACGACACGAAGTGTAGTTTCAAACGCAACACGGAACTTTCCCTCGACTCCAGTCAGCCCAAGTGCGTCTTGAAGCATCGGCGTCAGTCGGAACGGCACGATTTCGGGGACCTTGAGCTTCAAGCCTTTGTCAAAGCACACGTTGTAGTCAATATGCAAGACATCGCCGCTCTTTCTGCACAGCAAGATGTTGTCCAGGTGACGGTCGCCAAGACCGAGTATATACCCAAGCGCGGACATCACGGCCAAGGACTTGCTCAAGCGAGCTGACTTCGACCAGCTTTCGTGCAAGTCACCACTGCCCAACGCGATCTCTTGTTGAAGAACGTTTCGCGGTCGCTGCGCAACGAGGTCGTGATACACCTGCTTGAGGACCGATTGCGGCCAGTGCGGTCGCTGAGTTGGCGACACGTCCGTGATCCCGTACTGCTTGAGCTTCGAGTAGAACGCTGCAGTTGGCGACTGATGCTGTGCTGGGTGGCTGCCACTCAGGTTGCCTTGCGGTTTACTGGGCGGTGAAGACGCGGGCACGTTTCGAAAACTACTGGACTGCTCATTCCAATTCGTAAAGACCTGGAACAATGGCGTGACTTCAGGTACCATCTGGATCAGCCCAGAGTCTTGAGAGAGTGGGATCACGCTATAATTTTGCGCAGACAAATCGCGAGCCGACGTGCCACTATCTGCTTGGAGAAACGCGTTTACGGTCTTCAAAAACTGCATCACCCGCTCATCGAGACGCAGATCTTCTCGTGCTTTCAGCAAATACTTGTAGGAGTTTCCGTCAGAACCAACAAATTCCAAGCATTTCGGCTTTGTTTTCGTTCGCAGCACCATCACGTTCGAGCGAATTCCATGAACCGAAACTGGATGAGCTGGCCCACCCGCTTTGCTGGACAGGACGCCGGGCATGTTGATCAAAAAATGCTTCTTCGATATCGACGCCATTGCAGGGGATATCTCTTGAAGGGGCAAACTGTCGCTTCGCCCTGTCGAGCTCTGAAGTGACTTCAAGATATCAGTGAACGGGTTCCAGACAAACCGTGGACCAGGTAGCCCCACGCTGACGTCGATGAGCTTGTCTGTGTTGCATGCATCACGAAGTCGCTCTGTCGCATCCGTGATCAGCCCGCCATACTGGTGCAAGAACGAACACTCATGAGGCGTTAGAGCGCTTTGCTTTCCAGCCCTTCCGCATGTTTCTCCCCAGAGCTTCTCGATCGACACTAAGATGGGTTTCATGATCGCAACAAACTTGCGTCGCGCCAGTTCATTCTTCTCGTCGAGTGACAATGACAGGTTTCTCTCCACACGCGCAGCTTCTTTCTCCAGCGTACTCGATCTTCGCGACACATCCGCTGACAACTTGGCAAGAGTCGTGATCCAGGCTTCATCCCACAAAATCGAAATTCGCCTCAGTTCGGATACTAGCAGTTGGACGCCACTGACCAATTCCCGTGATCCAGAATTCAGTGCATCCAGGATGCCATCTAGTTTTTCCGGTTTGCAGCGCTCCGATAAACCGTCTTGCTCCCATTTCTTCGTCTGTGCATCGACAACAGCAGGATACACGACCAAGTGGGGCGAGTCAAGCGCTAGTCGCTTGAGCATTGTACAAATCAGAGACGATACACGGAGGACTGGGTGGGCTGCGCGCGAGAGAAGCTGAGGAACCACATGACGCCATGGGAACACCGGGCCTTGCGTAAAGATACCCTCAATCGATTTCCCCACAACTTCTTCCGCGCCAAACTGGGTAAGGAGCCGTAAAACCCGAAGCGCGACAGTTAGTACTTGACTTCGACCGGACGATGAGCCAGCATCACCAGATATCGTAGCCAGGTATTTCCCATACCCTTCCGCAGCGAGCTTGTGATAGCGGAGAGCTTGCGAGTGGTACTCCTTTTGCAACAGCACGAGCTCATCGATCGCAACAGTGTCAACATTGGCAGGCGTTCGTTGTTGGCAAAGTTGTCGAAGCGTACTGTACCGATAGGCAACAAAGTCGCCGTTTTCCATCAAATGGAGGAAACAGCGCACCACTGCATCACGATCGGCCTCGGTGAAGTTCAAAGCATCGAGCTGCTTGACGAGGCGAGCTTCATCTCCTGGGTTCAAGTCAATGTAGCCATTATGGCTTCCAATGCGTTCCATCTCACGCGTTGCATTGGCATAACACCAGTCGCTGTATCCCAGCCATGCTTGGTATGAATTTGGTCCGCATAGCGTAGCGATCGCAAGATATTGGCCCTTCATCTCCATCATCTGCTCAGCATCAGGAGCTGCTTCAACTTGGTTTGAGCCATTCCAATCACTGAGCGACGTGGGCTGAAGCTTTATGTGGCCGATCGCTGCAGCAGCCGTAGTCACTCGGTCCACTGGTTCCGTGCGATCGCAAGCGTCTGCAAGGTGAAGCAGCGATTGGAGGCGAATGTCATTCAATTTCGAGGGAGTTCCACTTGAAGGCGCATCCAGGTGTTGCTCACATAGCATTCGAAGCAAGCTGGCTGCTTCGTGATGGAGCCCAAGCGATCCAAGTAGTTCAGACCTTTCCAGTGTTACAGCGTCTTGGCATCGCTCAGACGTCAATGCGGTCGCTTCTTTCAGCATCCGGTCCGCAAGCACAAAATTTCGCTGCTTTCGCGCCAGTTTTGCGACTTCAATAATGTATTTGCAGGCAGAGTCACTCGATTGGAGGTCTGTGACGGGAGCTTGAGTCAGACGGAGTGATCTCAGTCCAAAATACGCCTTGGTCCATGACGCAGAATCGAGACTCACATGGTCCAGCTCCATATCCTCACCCAGCAAGTTGGCAATCCCATCAAATTGGCTGAATGCTGCTGAGTACCGGTCGTGGACAGCATGCAGGCCTCGTCGAAGCAAAAAAAATTCGATATCTTTCCCGATGAATTCGCCAGCGACAGGATCGGCCAGGTTTGGTTGCAGTGACATGCGCACTAAGTCTTCCCTGAATTGAGCATAGCCTTCTCTTGCGCCGTGCTTCAATCTTTGAGAGATGAGCGACCGGCGGTCCATTTCATCAAGAATTCCCCACGTCTTCATCGCACTGGGCTGTTGGCTTGATCCTGCTGCTGCGTCCCAGCTTCGGAGGTTCGCAGTGATCTCAAAGTCCACGTTCTCAAGAGCCGAAATCAGAATAACCTCGCTCTTCCATACGTCGCAGCAATCGAATAAACTGTCACTGCCGACGATCGCATGCTTGTGCTCTTCGATCGACGCCATCACTTTGACAAAGCTTGTTACGAGCACGCGCAGCTTCGTCCAGTCACGGACGGATGCGTAACAGTTGGCGCACTGCTTGAGGCATCCAAGGAGAGCGTGATACGACATTCCGAGGCATATCATCGGCGTCTTCAGCATTTCGATCACACGCTCGGTACATCTGTGTTGTTCCAATGACGAGCATGAGAGTAAGCTGCCCAGAATCGATTCATATTCTGTCGCTGCGTCCTCATAACGCATTTCAGCCTCCACGCTGATCGCCTTGAGCCAAGGGAACATCGGCAGTCTCCAGTAATTACCGACATCACCACCCGAACCCGACATCGCTCGCGTACGGCTAGCAATGGTCGACGAGAGCGAGTCTCGCCACCGTCCAAAGCCGACAATCGAATCAGCATCTTTCGTCTCGCAGTAGGTTTTGCATAGTGTGAAAAGTGCACCGTCCAGCTCCTCCATGGAATGCTCAGTATCTCGGTGGAAATCAGCAACCGGTACTTGAGAGTGGTGTGCCATCAAGAGTCTGGTCAGTTTGCGCACCAAGCTACAGACGATCGCGTACGCGTGATGCCTTGAAAGTCCTGGATGAGACAGCGAATTTGACATATCCAGGAGACGGGGACGAATCCTGTTCAGCCAATCCTCACAGACTCTCTTGTTCGCCCTGTAGAACATCCGAGTCTTGGATGATTCGCTGTCTGGGTTGCTCTCGTCTTCATCGATTGAAAACGCCGCATTCGAAATGTACATTTCAAACGCGCTAACGAACTCCAGCAGCATCAGCTTGGATATCTTTCTGGGATGAACGACACGAATTTTGTTGAGCTTCTCGACGTCGTCGTAGCTCGCGTCAAAAGCTTGGGCTCCGGCATTTTCCGGCCCCGTTACAGTTGCTGAAGTGTGCAGCTTCAAGAGGTATTCGATGCTTGAAAACGTCTCCTTTGGTCCACCGAAATGCGTCCTCAGCCTGCTCTGAACACACCAATCAGCAGCCTGGCGAATTGTCTTTAAAAGCTGAGAGGCGTTCGCTGGATTGCTGATCGCAGTCATCTCGTCGAACTCGTCCATCCGTGCTTGAATTGTTGTGCTCACTCGATGCCATTCGCTGTCGTGGCTCTCCTTGCTTAAAAGTGTCATCACACTTGCAAAATCCGAAGCAGAAAAACCCGCGCTGTCTGGTTTGATGACATTTCTTGGACAGCTTGAAGGTTCCCGTGACACCAACATCACTACGGTTACTTTCGGAAGCACTTCGAGTACGGCAGTCAGTCCGACACCCTGGTCTGGGTCAAGCACCAAGTCGAGCCCAACCTCAAAGAGACGAGGCCCAAGAGCTGACGATCCCCATCTCAACGCGAGGGCCTTCAGAATTCGTACACAACAGTCGCGAACTTCAGCTTTGGATCCCCGAATCTTCATCTTGACTTTTTCGATCACCAGAAGCAGGAGATCTTGCGGAATGTGTGCCGGCGGCGTTTCTCTCAGCAGCAGGAAGCTGATCAGCTCAAGAGATTCGCCTTCTGCGAGGTGTGAAACAGCAGCCGTGCTCTCGCCGGTTGGCGTACTCCCGGCAGCCAGCCGCAGCATGCTCATGCTTAGTTCATCAACGAGCGATCCGATGCCCGATTTGTTTTCTGTCGCGAGATTAAACCAGCGTACGCAGGCTCGCGAAATCTTCAGCAGGATTCGAAAGTGCCAGCGCTCTGTCTCGGATGCAACGTTTCGAGTCCACTGTCTCGCCACATTGAGAATTATGGCTTCCAAACTCCAGTCGTCGTCTTGAAAGGAAGTAGGAATCTGGGTTCTTGTGGCTACAACGAAGCACGTTGCACAGAAAAAGCTGTAGCTCCACCCTCCCGCTTGCATTGCCGTCGGTCTTCTCAGCGCATCCTCTGCAAGCGTCTATATTATCAGAAAAAACAAAGTTAGTACTTGTAGTAGTACACATATACGCAACAACACCATGCGGCATCAACATCGGTAAAGTACCTTGAGTGCGCCTCCACCACCAAGCCGCACGAGCAAGACGACCAACTTGACCAGCAGCTTCGGGGCATTCGAGCACGTAAACGACAGCAAGGCTTCAATAACCTTCTCGTATTGGCACGAATCCTTCGGTTTGCCTTCAGCGAGTGTAATGCAGTCCTTCAGCAACTCAACGGCTTCCACTCTCCACTGGGTCATATCCTCAATAGCTTCCACTCCACTCTGCAGCATCTTCAGCGACCTCTCGAGAATGTTCAAGACGCCGGCAACTTCGCAGTCGTGTGTTTTTGAGAGATATGCTGTTTGGATCAGTAGAAATCGGACAGATTTGAGCACGAGAGGTGCGAATCTTCTCGGATCTGCCTGCGACATCGACAACAGATAGTCTGCGCATTTGGAGAGGCAGGACACCCTTGGACATACATCAATACAGTCAGTTTCATCGTTGGCAGGAGCAATCTTGAGGTGAGGAATGAACATGCTGATCTTACGAGAAGGCATCATGACGAGACGACACTGCACACTCAACAACCGTTGCAACGACGCTCAGTTTCCCTTCTGCTGCTGCCAAAGCTAAAAAAAGCAACCAAGACTCGGTCAGAATCACGAGGAGTTGTCTCCAAATCACAGGCTCCAACATTTGATTTAACTCACCGAGATCAGGAACAGCCTTGGCAACCATCATGAAGCACGCCATCAAAGTGTTCAGGCGATTACTGTCTTCGGAACCAAGTGCTGTATTCGAAGCAGCCAAAGCGACAATATCCTGCATACGAAACGAATAGAGACGATTAGCAAACGCGATAGCACACATTAGCAAGCAAACCATTCAAGGATGCTTACATGTGCAAACGAAGAGAGCAGTTGCGCACTAAACACGCTGTTGTCCACCCACAGTTGGCGCAACTCTTCCAGCAGCGAAATGATCTCTTCCCTGGAACACACAGAAGAACGCGCTCAGCAAACCTGGAAATCGTCATGTGTGGCGCTAAATGGCAGCACATTCCTACCTCAACGAGCTTCGGGGACTCGCACTCATCGCCCAGCCGATCAAGACGTCCGCGATGTCGACGAAGTGCGGCTGCAATTTCTTCGATACGATCGCCTGCCACTGTTTCTTGGCCCCACTGTCGCTTCCTGCCTGTTTCAGGAGGTGCTCGACGGCTTGCACAGTATGCGAAACAACCAGCGGGTCGCCAGTGCAGTCCAGGATGGTTCGCCACAAGCTCAGGACTCGCGTGACCGTAGCTTCGAACTCGAGAAACTCCATCGTCTTTTCTCGCCAGACGTTCAAGCAATCCTTTTTTGCGGTGTCAGTCGTTTCTGCAGCGCACTCTGCGAGAGGGACTCGACGCTCAGTCTCGACCAGCAGGCTGCACGTCGCGTCGACGAACCAGAGCTCGCGGCCGGGATACACGTGCACGTTCTGCGCAACCCATTCTACAAATCTGGTCATGAACACACATGAATAAATGCATCCATCAGCTTCTTTCCTTCAAGCTATGTGTCAAAAGCAAAGCGCAAACGTACTTGTGTGGGCTGTGGCTGGCGAGCGCCTTTAACAAGAGCGCCACATTCTCCTGTACGTCTCTTGTCGCCTTGGTCGGCGTGGTTGCGACCTCCAGCAGCACCGGCAGGTACGGCTCGTACGACGTAAAGAGCGTCGCCGAGGGCGGGAGCGCCAGGAAGAAGCGCTCGAGCTGCAGGGCGGCCTTGCTGCGCTGCTTGATGGACGCACCCTCACCCGCGACTACGATCTGTAGCGCCATGAGCGGGTTGAGTGCGCTATTGTTGCTCTCTACTGCTTGCAGATGCGGCGAGAAGGCTGGCGACGCAGACGAGAGCGTGCTGCTGCTGCTGTTGCTGCTGGCGGGCTGCGCTCTCATGGCGCCAGCCAGCGGCGCGTGGGGGGCATCGTCCTCAGCTCCGCGCGGCCGAGAGGGAGCAGGCAGCGGCGGCGTGGGGGCGAAAATGGTTGCTGGGGCTGGCTCGGCTGCCGGCGGCTGGGGCTGGCGCTCGTCTCGGTGTCGAAGTGGCCAATGATTGATTTCGTGTGTCTGCGGGTGGCATGGCAGGCATAGAAAAAAACACTCTTTGCATGAATAAACTATTTTGTTTTGTCAAATCAAAGAGCGAAATAAGAAAATTGCATAGAATCACCAAGTCAAGAGTGAAAACACACATGCAACACTTGAACTTGCCCGATTCCGCATTCTCGGCGGAAGATCAAGCATGCGCGCATGGGTCGCCAACAGCTACGTGCTGAGTGTGAGCATCCTCGTGGCGGAGCTTGTGCGGCAGCATCAGGAGGACGCGCACAAAGGAGACGCAGCTGACCTGGAGCAGGACGTGCCGCCCGAGCAGCGCACGGCGATCTCGCAGACGTCGCTCAATGCGCTCGCGCTCTTCCTCGTGGACGAGCTCCAGCACCCGATGCAGCAGGCGGAGAGTGACGAGAACCACGCAGGCGCTGATGTACATGGTACGATGTGTGTGGTAGCTTTGCTGTGCGGTATAATGCTCTTATGCTGATGATTTGCTGCTTGTGATGACCTGTTTTGTCAATGCAGGCATGCGCTTCACGACGCTCGGCAGTTTGTTGAGAAGACTCCAGCGTCATGTTGCCGATCAGAGCGACTTTATGATCCTGTCTTCCGTTCTCGTGGGGATCCTCTCAACAATCGACTCTCCCGACGCCATGAGCAACGTGGTCGACCGCATCGCCGAGTGCGTCGCGCCTCTCAGTCAAGCTGAAGAACCAGTCAGCGGAGACTCGACAAGCTCGCTGCTGATGCGCAAGAGTCTGCTTGGGCTGTTTGTGCGGAAGTTCCTTCTCGCGGTTAATCGACTGCTCTTCGACGGCATTTCAAGGCTCTACGACGACGTCGTGCGGTATGTGGAGCAGTTTCAGGACGCTGAAGGACGTGCACAAAACGAGCAAGCCGATGGAGGCCAAAGCGAAGAAGCTTCAAGTGACGTGCTTGGTGGCGACAGTGAAAACGCAGAGCAAGACTCTATGGAGATGGATATCGAGACGTCGCCGCAGTCGCGGAGCTCGTCAGCACAATCAGCTGAGTTTTTGTGGAAAGCTGGCGCGGACGACAGTTTGCTCCTGTCTCCAATCCCAACCAGAGTGTCTGTGGCGCACGCGTCAGTGTTCACTCCCATCGAGCGCAGTAGCTCGCCTTCCTCTGCCACCACGTCTCCGCCCCCAAAAAGCAACGCAGACTTCCCGCTTCCAGCCGTCGCCGCAGGGCCGCACGACAGCTCCATGTGGTCGCATGACCAGATAAACTACATCCTGAGCGACATGATGCGGACGATTGAGCGAGATCGATCCATGAATGGCAATGCACGCGCAGCCGATGATGCATTCAATACACAGCTCCGGCAAGTTACGGATACGGAGAAGGTAAACCCAAGCGTCCTGTTCGTGAAATATCTGGATTTTTTGAACCGACGAGACTACCAAGGCGCGCTAGACAGCTTGCACCAGTACCATGACATTGTGCTGTCTACTACGAAGCGATTCCCTCAACCAAACTCGACTGCGACGAATGCTAGTGGCAACCTGAATGCGAATGGGTCTGCTTCAGGTATAAGCGCCTCCAGCGGCTTGCACTTTCAAGGAACGGGGATCCAGTACGCGGCACTCAACCTCGCCGGTCTGCAGATCGTGTTCGACCACTACCAGAGTGCGTACGAGAGTATTCAAGAAGCCATTCGCGTGGCCCAACACCATGGAGATCACGTGTGCGTTGCTTTCGCGCTTTCATGGCTCATTCGAGTCTACTTGAAGCTTGGCAAGTCAAAAGAACAAGTGCTGGGCTTGCTCGGAAGCTGCATCGAACAAGCGAAAGAGCTGCGCATTCCATCTCTTGAGATCCTGGCTTCGCTGGCGCAAATCGAGAGCGACCTGCTTCGAGGCTCCAGCTGCGACCAATCAAGCTCTTCGCAGCAAGCTGTGCGTCACTTGCCGCACGTCTATGCTTCGCAAACGCCTTCCCCTCGACCACTACACATTTGGCATCGCTTGCACGAAACAGTGCAAACCGTCAATACGATGTCGTCGGCAACCGGGACAAGCAGTGCAGGTGGCATCACTGGGAATCGAGGACTGCAGGGGAATGTGAATCCGCAGCTGGCAGCAGCACAGCAAGGTAATGTCAACCACCAAGCCGCGCGCGCAGAAAGCGGAATGCGCTGGGTCAAGTCCGTCGACGGAATTCTTGACTGCATCTGGAATCTAAGCGGGAAGCTTTCTCTGTCGTCGGCTGTAGGATGGCAAGTCTTCGGTCATCGCACACTGGGAAACATCTTTGATCGCGTGTACCTCATTTGCTTCCAAGATACCGCGACGGCTTGCGAGATCGCTCTCAGCGTGTGCAACCTAGCGGCAATCCAACTCAGCGAAGTAGGCGCTGGAGACTCGAACATCTACGCGCGGGGATTGTATTTCCTTCTCGACACGATTGACACGAGTGCTTCGGGGGAACTGATTCATCAAGTGTCGATCCAGCGCAAGATGCATCACTTGCTGTATTTATGGGCGCTCCGCAGTGGTCAGCATGGACGCGCCAAACTGCACCTGGACCTTCTCCTGGACCTCTCTTCGGCACACAAGGATCTTCCGGCTCACATTGAAGCACTTCTTGCCAGAGCAGTGCTTTGGTGGGAACTTGGTAACGCTTCACAGAGCCTTGAGCTTTTGAGAGCCCTTGGAGAAACTTGTGACGATCATGGCATGGCATTTCTGCGCGCGCAGGTGTTGGTGGCGACTGCTCAAGTTCTTCAGAGTGCAGCAGCAGCTGAAGCTCCGTTCAGCTCCTTGAATGCGGCATTGAAGGCAGCGCAAATCTGTGAGCAGCAGCAGTACGACCTCCTCCTGGTAGAAGCACATCTTGTCATTGCAGACATCTACGTGTCGATGGGGAAGACAGGGGATGCTGACACACTTGTCCAAGATCAAATGCCGCTGGTGATGGAGCAGGGAGATATCAACTTGCGCGGGGAGAGCTTGCTGATGCTAGCGAAGATCGCGCTGGCGCACAGCAACAGCCACACCGTGGCAGTCGACATGAACGACAGAGCGCCTCGTGTGCTTGATCTCCTCCACCAGAGCGCTGCAATGTTTTCCGCATCCCAGAACGTCAAGCGCTTGGTGGAGATTGCATATTTGAAGGCAATCGTGTTCGACCATTTATCTACCCAGCACCACCAATCGAACGACTCCAGCGAAAACGACTACGCTCAAGACCGAGAGAGTGCAGCAATGGAGTTCGTGACGCTTGAGAAGCGTCTTGAGCTGGCAAAGTTCAAATCAGTCGAGCCGTTCTTCGATTTCGAGTTCACCGACAACATCAGGAGAGTGGTTGGCCATCGGCTGGCAGAGGAATAATGCCGCGCGAGTGGGTGAAGGTTGTCTCGGAATAGAGAAGCGAGTACGCGTGAGCAGCAAACGTGATGATCATCGCCTCGACACTCGCCACGCTCTGGATTGAAGCCACCTGTCTCATTTCCACCGCAGGCACAAACTCGTACCGTTTAACGCCAAAACACGACGCCTTGTTGAAGAGCTTTTCTCCGTTGAACGAGTGGATGACTGGGAGTGCCTCTGGTAAGTACTCTCGTTGCACCGGATACTCTTGAAGCGCATGCCAGATGTTCGTGTCGAAGCGCCCTGTGAGTTTGATTGTGTTTCGGTGCAAGAACAGGATCTCATCTCCGCCAATGTCGTACTGAACCATGCTCATGCCGCAGAACCGCTCTCGCTCGTCGTTGACAATGCCCAAGGACCCAGGCATCCGTCGATCATTGAAGAAGAATGCTCGCTTCGCCACCAGCCACGACAAACGGAAGAGATCTTTGTCGCCCCACACGAGCTGCAGCTTGGACATGAGGTTTGGCTTGTGTGTCGCGAAGAACATGAGCATTTCGAGCATCGGTCGACTGGATCTTCGATTCACGAGCACCTGACCGCTTTCCTGCTCAAACATGTCGACGAAATCCACGTTCAAAAGTTCCCACAGCAGACTCTGCGCGTGGAGGTTGAAAATCGTGTTGCCCGGGTGCCAAAAGTCCGGCCAGAAGACCGCTCCATGCTTCTTGAACGGCGGGGCTGAGAAGAGAGACGACGGGTCTCGGATAGCGAAGTTGTCGGCGTCCATCATGAGGACGTTTGTGAATCGCGAGTAGTACAGCGCGTGCGCTTTCACATAGAAGCCCGCCACGCGCTCATCATAAATCTGGCGCAGATACACGGGACCAAAGTCGTCAAGAAGTGTCTGGAGAACTGGATCCTCAGCTGATAGCTCGTTATGGCGGAACCATAGCTCAATCGGCAGATTGCAGCCTTTGACGCGCAAGAGTCGGATGCTCGCGTACGCGCTTGGGAGAACGGCTTTGTAGACCGCCATCACGATCCCGTTCGTGAACTCGTCGGCTTCGTCTGTTGCCATTGGTGGATCGTGGCGATACGACGCAGTGAGATGCCTGAAGTTGGTGAACTCTCTCGCCAGCTGGCACGTGAACCGCACGTCTTCCTTCAGACTAAGGCGAGTCGTGTGCATCACGCGGAAGATTTCGCCCGAAGTGGTGTTGAGGACCTCGCAGAAGCCAGATTCACCTTGCTGCACGCGCTGCCAGCACTCGCGACGCCCCACTTCGTCCCCGTCGTCGTCAGTCTCCACCCAGCCAAGGCAGTGGAACTCGTGCTTCTTCCAGACAGTGTCTGGGTGATTCATTTGGACGCGAGGCTCGTCGTGCTCTTCTTCGCTGTCTTCTGCCATCTCAAAGTCACGAGCATTTGCCGGTTGCTGTTGTTGACGGGCGTTCAATCCCCAGATGCTCTCGACCTGGAATCGAGGCGAGCGAAACTCGATTTGGGCGGTGATCGACGCTTTCCCGTCGGCTTTGCTCGCCATGTCCTTCCAGTTCACAAAGATGCTCGCCGAGCTGAGAAAATACATGAGAAGCAGCAGCGCAACCACCAACTTGAGAAGCCATTGCTGCTGTCGGAGCGAAGGTGACGAGAATCCGCGAAATGCAGCCTTGCGGGTGCTCTTCCTCGGCTGTGATCTCTCTGGGAGAAGCATATTCACACTTGAGTGAGTGGCGATTCTTTCGACAAAGTGATTCTGGGCGTATGGGCACGAAGTATTATGGAGCGGCTGCCTGCGGGTCACGTCTAATCGCTTCCAGCTTGTATCCATCCATCCATCATCACCCAGCTCTGATGGCCACAACGAAGGATATATCACGGAAATGCATCAAGAAATGTATTACAAGAAGCAGCCTCCTGTCTACGTCGAGTCGAACGAGCTGACTTTGTCAGTGTTTGTGGGCGCATTTACTTCCCGCAGCGCTCGGAATCCGGCCTGGATCTCGTCGTTCGTCTTGTCCGACGTCTCCGGCACGAGCTTGAGCGTGAAGACGTAAAAGAACACGAGGATGGCGATGAACGGCAGGAACGAGAGGTTGTCGAGCGCGTCAGCGATGTATGGGAACGTGATCCCCGTGAGAAGATTCGACATCCAGTTAAAAAAGATGCAGAGTGATACTGCTGAGCCACGCACGTCGTCAGGGAAGAGATCGGCCGTCACGACGTAGATAAGCGGACCAAGGCTCATCGAGTACACCGCCACGTAGGTGCCAGTGAAGACGATGGAGAGCGCTGCTACGTTCGAGAGGAACGCGATCGTGATGCCCACTGCACTCACGAGCATGCCCAGGAAGCCGAACAGGATAATGCGTCGGTAGCCAAAACGCGTTGCCAGGTAGCCGGTAGTGAAGGTTGGCAGGAAGTTCATGATATTGACGATGAGGCTGCCGATGCGATCGTCCGAGATACCAGCGTCCTTGAAAATACTCGACGAGTAGTAGAAGACGGCGCTGATGCCAGAGAGCTGTTGCGCTGAGGCGATACCGATCGCGATGATGAGCTGACGGCGAAAGAGTGCAGAGCAGAGCAGGGATGTCGTGCTTTGTGGGTGGCTAGAGCCCGAATCTTGTTCCTCTGATCCAGCGTGTGGCGACTCGATATCTGTAGCAGAACTTGACGGCTCAAACCACGAGAACGCGAGCGAAACATGCTCTTCTCCGTAGATGCGAGTCATGACCTGAGCGGCTTCGTCGCGTTTGTTCTTTGTGAGAAGCCACGCGGGGCTCTCGGCAAGCAGGAAGGACGCGAGCACGATGAAGACCATGCCGTACAGGACCTGGAAGCCTGCGATGTAGCGCCAGCCAGAGCTTGTGTTGGTGAAGAAAAAGGTGCAGACGACAAGAAGTGTACCGGTCGACACGCCCATTTGCAGCCCGGCACTGAACTTTCCGCGCAGGTTGGGTGGCGCGATCTCGTTCACGTAGCCACCGACCATGCCAGTCGCACAACCAGACGAGACACCAGCGATCAAACGGCCGACGATGAAGACCCCAAGAGTGGATGTGCTCGCTTGAACAGCGCCGCCGGCGATCATGAAGAGTGCGCTGGCCATCATCACCTTCTTGCGGCCGTATTTATCTGCAAGTCCTCCGCACGATAGACTGCCGACCATGCCGCCCACGATCCAGGCGTTGACGACGTAGGTCCACTGGGCCTTGGTGTGGCCTGGGAACATGAGGCACGTGCCGTCGACCACTGGGTTCGCATCACAATCGTCTTGGCTGGCAAACGTGGACAGGTTGAGCTGCGAGAGTGACCAGCCGAACTGGAAGGGCAGCATGAGCGCGACGAGCACGCTGGCGTAGAGCGCCCATGTGGCTTTGACCGCTTCGGTACGGAGTGGCTTGAGGTCTTCACGCTGGGTTGGTGTACTTGCTTGGAGAAACGGAGCTTGCACGCTGTCGTCCATCGAGGCGTCGTACATGGAGAGACTGAGAAGGCAAGCAAGGTGACTGCGACTTGGGAAATCGGAAAATGACTCGTGTGAAGCTCTGGTCTGAGATTGCTTGGTCATTCCCTGAAAGTATCGTGTCCAATAGCGGTGAGGTGCTGCAGTTTTTTGTGCCCTTCAGAGGTCGAATGGCGTGCGAGGACTCGAATGGCTTCAGTTTCCGAGGCACGTTCCTGTCTGCGAGACGACTGGTTGGCTCGCAGCGGAGGTGACGAGCGTCGACATATTTATGAAGCTTCGAGTGCCCCTTTGTCATCGACTCATAGACACGGCTCCGAGTGGTACGTTGAAGGTTGAAGTTGCACATCACCCTTATGTAATTGCCACGCCTTCGCATTCAGAGATTCAGGCTCTTGATTTTATTCACATATGTACACGTGTACGGCATGACTAGTGGTTGGCAGCGGTCTTCCTGGCTCGCAGCTCGCGGAACTCGTTCTGGATCTCGTCGCCTGTCTTGTCCAGCGTCTCGGGCAG
>JAASFV010000588.1:0-18615 GCA_023334015.1 Globisporangium paddicum
CAGCTCCAGCTCCAGCTCCAGCTCCAGCTCCAGCTCCAGCTCCAGCTCCAGCTAAGAGCCTGCTCAAAGTCGCTTACCTGTAGAGCATATATAGGCTATTGTGCGGGGATATCTACCTTAGAACAGACCGCATGTCTCCTAATTTGTAATTTACGTGAAACAAACCGGCTTAGCTCAAACTTTCGGCTCAAACTTGATTACAGAATATTTATACTTTAATCAAGTTTGAGCCGAACGTTTTAAAGTCGGATCCTGACCCTAATTTAATTGTAAATTGTTCGGCTCAAACTTGATTAAAGTATATTTATACTTTAATTAAGTTTGAGCCGAACGTTTTAGCTAAACTAGGCCAGCACCGGTTGTCGCTTCATACAATATTTGCACATTTGAACAAGACGAGCAAGCAGTATAAACAGCATGAACGTGGTGACGCAGATGGAGCTGAGCCGCGCGGACGGCGCGCCGCTGCTGCGCACGGGCGGCGAGCAGGAGGAGGAATTCCTCATGGCGCAGTTCGCGGCCGTGGAGCTGCACATGAGCTCTGCGGACGAGAGCGAGCAGCTGCCGCTCAACAGCACCGCCGGCACGCTATACGTCACGACCAAGTACGCGTCGTTCCTGTTGGGTATGTCTCTTGTTTGCCTGTATGAACTGTGTAACTGACCTGTATGGTATGGCTGTACATTATATGGCGCAGACGTATCGTGTGGATTGGCGACCGCAGCGCCGACCGCGTGGGCTACGGGTGGGAGACGAGCAACATCACGCTGCACGCCATTTCGCGCGACGAGAACGCGTTTCCGCGACCATGCCTCTACTGTCAGGTCCGTGTGTGTGTCTGCTGCATGCAGCCTTTGATAGGTGTCATCTTACTAACTTAGCATGTGGTTATGTTGTGTGGCAGGTGGATGCAGAAGACATTGGCGAGATCCGCTTCGTGCCCTCCGACCCAAAGCACCGTACGTTTAATTGGCTGACTATGGGCAAAGACACTGTGGTTGACGTTATAACAATGCTGTGCCTGTCCGCTTATAGTACCCGAGCTCTTTGAGGCGTTCTCGAAATCGGCGGAGCTGAATCCGGACGACGACGACGACGCGGACGCTGACGGTGACGACGGCTGGATCTTCGACGAGGACGAGGTCGCCAACGGCGCGCGGGCAGCAGAGATCGCAGCGCATCTGGATTCGGTTTTGCACATTTCGCCCGCGCTGCAGCAGCCAGAAGCAGGACAGTTTGACGATGCGGACGAAGACGAGCTGCTCTAGAAGACAAGCTGGGTCATCCGAGTGTTAGGTACGAAGGAATGGTGTCAATAGCAGAAAAGCGGAGGTATGTTTCCTGAAAATGGAGGTTTGTATGAAGCGTATTTGTGTTGTCTTCTTCTGGGAAACACGAGAAAACGACGGCCATGGGCAAGAGTAAGCGAGCGAGTCTTCCACTGTTCTTGCCGCTCCCACTGCAGCCGTAGTCGTGAGTACAGCACACCAGTCACTCACTCACTGGGATCACTGTGCCTGCTTTAAACCTTGTGGATCATGTTCTCTTTGTTGATGAGGTGGCACGTGGTCTCCACGAGACGCAGTAGCTGCGAGATGTCGGCCGACCAGTTGCTCAGCTGCTCCTCGGGTGAGAGTGGACGCAGGAACGAGATCAGCTTGGCAGGACGGTCGATCTTGGCGTAGATCGAGCCTTCGCTCACGAGCGTCGAGATGCTGCGCTCAGTCAGCTACTCATAAAAAAAATACAAACAGTTGTCAGCCGACAAACATACAAACAAGGCAGTAAGAACAACATCGACTCACGTCTTCCGAGAGGCCGATCATGTTGGCCAGGTGCGGCAGGCGGATGCGCTCGTAGTGCTCGGCGACGACGCGGATGTTGTGCTCCGTCACGCGGTTGTGCAGGATGGCGAACCATTCGGCGCCGCGCTCCACGTGGTTGAAGATCGGGTGTTTCTTGAGGATCTCGTCCTGCGGCAGCGGGTACCCGACGATCTCCTTGGTCGTGAACTTGGTCAGCAGCGAGTGGAACTCGGGTACCTTCTCGAGCAACTTGTCGCGCGCGAGCGTGTGCAACAGGTCGCTCTGCAGGTTCGAGTGCGGAGACAGGATCACGAAGATCGCGGCGTGCTGGAGCGCTTTCCGCCACTGCTCCTCATTCGCCTTGACCGTGTCCGTGTTGAAGATCGCGAGCCAGTGGCGGCAGAGCTCCAGCGTGTTGTTCTCGTGCGTGTCGTACTCTACCATGAGGCTGTAGAACTTGAGCTTGCATTCCTACAAGATGATAAATAAAAAGCAACCCAGCATCAGCCCCCGACGACATCAAAACAATATCCTCACCAGATAGTAACTCACCTGGAAGCCACTCTCCTCAAGCGTGCGGCGCAGAATCTTCTTGGACAAGATGTTGGCGCGCACAAAGTCCTTCTTGGCGAGCGTCAGGCGCACTTGCTCGAGGATGTACTCGGTCTTCTCGAGCTTCGTCATCGCGCCGTACGTCTCAACGTGCACCTCCTGGAGAATCGTCGCGGCCTCGTCGATCTCGCCGCGCGCCTCTTTCATGCGTGAGAGCAGCTGCGTGAGCGTCGCGCGCTCCTTCTCGAGGAAGATGCGGCCCTCAGCGACGGCGCGCAGCGCGTGGATCAGGTCCATCTTGACCGACTCGGACGGTGTCTCGGCGAGGAACTCCATGGCGCGCTGCACGACGACCGTGATGGCGCTGGACTTCTGTCCGCGGCGCTTGGCGAGCAGCGATATGTGGTCCTTGAGCAGCTCCCAGCGCTTGTACTGCGCGCAGAGCTGCAGCACGGCTGCCACGATGAGCTTGAGCGTCGGGATGTCGTTCGCGAGCCGCGCCTGCTTCTCGAGCCCGAGCAGCAGCTCGCAGCCGGCTTCCACGTTGCCGCTCGCGGCCACGGCCTGGGCCTGCGGCAGTAGCTGCTGGAACTCGCCCGTGTAGTCGTGCTTCTTGCCCAGTTCTTCGCTGCTCATGCTGCTAATTCTTGCGTTCCCCTGTCGTAATGTGGGTGATGTGAAAGAGATCTTCTTTGAGGGGAAGAGCCTAATTAACAGCATATCTCTCAAAATATGCTAGAACAGAGGCTAGGGCTGGAAAAACTCTCAGTAAATGCATAAACCAGAAACTATGCAATAGAAGAGACTGACAGTTAAACTGCGATTCACTAACGTAAAACCTCAATTTTAAAGCGTGGTTTTAAGCTGCTGGCTGTTCATTTAATCGTCATTCCCATCGTGAGTTGACTTGTTTTTTTGTATGGTTCATTCATACTGGTAGACAGATACAAACCAGACAAGCATTGGCGCCTGGAGCTCTTGAGCTGAGACTGACCTCCCAGATCCTTGTGACGCTGGCCCTAGACTGGCACCTCAAATCCAAAGAATCACGAGGTCACCAGCCACACCGAACTGGAACACTGGGACCGTGGCGGTCGTGAGGGGCGTCGTAATCGGACTTGGGGCGCGATGCAGAGAGTGCTGATGTGCTTGCGGAACTCGCTGCGTTTAAACTTTCAGGCCCTCCTTCCACCAGCTCGGGCTGTGACAACACGTCTTCAAGGGCTGACAGAGTTTTAAAAAATGAAAGCGAGAGAGCAAATAAAAAAGCCTCCATCTCAAATGTTGCTCAGTCGCATTGCGTGCTTATGTCAACGCTTGGTGGAAGCCCACCTCACCTGTGTCTCATATTAAGTTACATATCTCCCTCGTACCATCTACTCCCTAATAACCTGAGTGGTGCCTCATGCTCACCGTCTCGCGCCTCGCTCGGGCTCGCGGTGCTCGTCGCACGGCGGCGACGCACTGCCCTCGGAGTATGAGTCAAAGGCGCGCTTCCGAGAGGCCGAGGACGACGAGGCCAGCGACGACGAGCGCGAGAAGCTGCTGCTGTTCTGACTGTGGCTACTGGCGGCACCTGTATCCGTCTTGAGCTTGCGGCTGCGCAGGTACGTAAGCGCGTTGCGTAGCTGGATCTTGGTCGGCATGAGGTCGTCGCCGAAAACACCGTGGCGATGGATCTTGAGCAGCTCCTTGTAGATCACCATGGGTTTGACGTCACGGTTGGCCTCGAGCATGCGCACGATGTGCGTTTTCATGTCTTCGGTCACGCAGCTCTGCAGTGGCTCGGCTGAGTCGTGCTCGTCGCTCAGGTGCTGGTACGCCTGGCACACAATGCCCGCGAACGTGAGCTGACACGTCGACATGCGCAGCTGCACGGGGCACGCCGGGCTCTTTCTGCTCGACTGGAGGTGCTCGAGTTGGTTGTTGCCCCGGGTCGACGACGACGACGAGTCGTCGCTGTCATTCTCATCCCCGTCGTCCTGCTGCTGCTGGCCCTTGGGGTGGCAGAGCGCCGACGTGCACTTGGTCCACTGGACCTTCATCTTGTGCTCGGCTTCGCCAGCCGCCGCAGCTCCGCTGCCGTCCTCCTCGTGGTTCATGGTGCAGTTGACGAGGTGCGTATTGATGATCGCGTTGCGCTTGAGTGACCGGCGGAAGTCAGCCATGGCGGCCTCGCTCGCGGTCTCGCCGATCACGAACCAGCCGCCGTCGTCCGGGTTGTGCAGCAGGCGGCGGATGTCCATGGCTTTTGCGTACTTGAAAAGCCGAAGAGAGAGAGAGAGCTGCTGTGTGCTGGGGCGCAAGATGACGAGTGAGTCGTTGAGAGAGCGATGAAGAGCAAGGCGTGAGCTGGAGCCGGCAGTTGGACAAGGCGTTCGTTCGATGGTCGGTCGCCGGCTGGCTGGCTGTCCGTCTGTCTCGAGGAAAGGAGCGAGGGGAGAAGAGCCATGATAATCATCGCAAAGAAGAGCCTCAACCGCTCGTTTTGAAACCCTTGATGTAAAACATAAACCTTTATATCTGAAGAGATAGAATTGAAACAGAGTGTATTTGTGATGCCTCAAATGGGGACATAATATGAAATACTTATGATGCGAGGTGGACGAATTCTTTTGGAGCGCTTTTTGTTGGTGCCGAAAGTCTCACAACAAGTCAAAAACGCAAGTCAGTGTGTGGAAGGAATGGAAAGGCAGCATGGCAGCCAACGGCCACCTGTGCGCGCCCTCGCAATTTTATTGTCACACTGGCCAGCCCGGCGCCTCGGAGAGTCTCGATATTTTATTTGCCTTTTATTTAATATATATAATGTTGCTTTTTGCCCATGAATGATATGTTGTGTCGGCAGCTTTTAGCCGCATGAGCAGACAAATCATCGCGTCACTCTACAGAAGTCTATCCGAATGATGCTGGCCGCGCTATGGTTTTCCAGGATGACAATCAGCGACGACAACAGGTGGATGGCTGTCAACGTTTGTCTTCCACGACCACGGGCGGTCCAGAGACCCGGCGTATTATTGAATACGAGCCTAAACATCAGCTCATTCGCGTGTAAGGATCATCATTTTGGCCAGGAGATCAGATGGGTGGCTGGCTACGCACATGCATCAGCTCTTTGCCCAACCAAGTGTAGCGATGGCTAGGCTTACCAGGTCTGCCAGACCACCCGCCTTTCGCTGAATGCTCTCATATTTTAGAAACAGCACGCAGGGTGATCAATTAATGCCCTGAGCGCTTACGGCCAGGGCTTACGGGCCCCGCGCGTCATTACAAGCCCGTCTCTTGCATCTGTTTCCCGGTCTGAGGAGCGCTGAGAGCCCTCCAAAGTGATCTGACCTTGCATCACCCGATCCCATCCGATCCCGCGGCCTACTTATGTGCTATCTTCTGTACGGACCACTCCGGATTACTCGATGAGAAACACCGCGATAGTATTCAGTGCCCTTGTTTACAAGAATCGGTTGTTCTGCTGGACTTTTGTGTCATTTTAGCCATACTGAACGACAGTGTAGAAGGACATAAATGTTGAGTTATGCGTTTACAAGAACCCATCCGACTCTATATGCGAGGGCAATTACGAGGTTGAAGGGATCTTTGTCGGACGAATCATTTCGGCCTCTACTAACAGAGGCGTTAGTGCTGCCCAGCATTGCAGCAGGTCCTCAGGTCAGAATAACATCCAGACAGCCAACGACGAGATTTGTACAGTCGCCTTTGGCAAATCTCCAGACCAGGAGCAGCCTCCATCATTTGTGGCTCATCAGGTCTCGTTCGGGTCTCATCAACCCATCCAGCCGAGTCCACTGGATACGCGGTATCAGGCAAATCTCGCGGGCTTTCAAGACGCCAGAGTATCCAACCAGCGCGCTGATCTGACATATCCAACCAGCGCGTTAATATGACGAGCTCTGGAAAGCCGGGATGACGCCCCGATCACCCTCTGTATGGATGCCCTCGACACAAGAAATCGTCTTTCCTCTGCGGCTTGTCACGTGCTTAGAGCCCTGCTCTTTCCTCCCTAACAGCATCATCAATGCAATTAACCAGTACTCCACTGGACATTCTAATCGAGATCTCGCAGTGCACTGTTGGAGCTCCACCGTGCAGACGAAAAATGGTGATGGAGGTCTCTTTGAATAACATTCTTGTATAGAAGTAAACGACCTTTATTCGAAGAGACCTCCCACCACTTTTCGTCTGCACTCTAAATATTTATTCCGATAATATAGGATACAGGGTTCTTTTATTCGAGGACACCTCCTACCGCTCAATTCCATCCTTGATTCATGTTCTTCTCGTTCTCACGAGAACACCGGAGCAGACTGACGTGGGCGACTTGTTGACACTCGTTCATGCAAACTTGGAGGCATGAATTTTCACCTGGGTACAGTATCCATACCATCTTATACCATCTTCACCACCTTTTTGGTGGTCTCGCCTCGAACAAATTTGCTGGTTGTCGCGGTCATCGAATCAACGATCTTCATGAGAAGTTTTGAAGAATTCAGGTTCCGAAAAAGCAAATACAGTACATGCGTGACAATGCGATCTCTATGTTTTTTTGTTTTTTTCACCACCAGACAACTGCTGAGACTTGGGAGTACATACATGCACGCCTTCTGTGCGATGGCTCGATTTAAGGTACAGGAATACTGAGACACGACGACCACAAGTACATTATGGTACTGAAGCGAAGCAGTTTTCAGATTCCACCCATTTTTGCATTTTTTACAAAAATATAGTGGGGCGAAGGTCGCCCCGAGATCCATGCAAAGGGACAGGTCCTATAGTGGGAACAAGTTGTTATGAAACGATGCAAATAATCGACTCGTCTGATGGCTCTCGCAAATTGGGATATTTTGGGATACTTTGTGTTTTTGTGGGCAATTATACCCAAATATCACCATAAAGGCACTACAATGAACATTTCAAACGATCTTGTAACATTGTAGCGTGAGCAACCACCGCGCGTTATCAAACGATAGAAGGACAAGAAACGCCCTCACGTCCAACCATTTTCGAACATATTTAGCCGAAACTGGTACCGTCTCACAGAGCTAAACAAAAATGACTGGTCCTGAGTGAAGTCCCCAACATCGCCCAACCTCAGCTCACTGCTCTACGTCCGTGTCGTCGCGGTTGAGGTACTGCGCCATCGAGTTCTCGTAGATCTTGACGTCCTGGAAGTTCAGCACTTCCGAGAGCACGAACGCCGTGTGCGCCGCGCGGATGCCGCGTTGGCAGTACGTGATCACGGGCTTGTCCTTGCGCAGGTTGAGGAGGTCGGTGAACACGGCCTCGAGCTCGCCCTTGGACTTGAATTTGCCGTTGCTCGCGCGGTCGACGCCGTTCACCCAGTCAAAGCTCACGGCGCCGGGGATGTGGCCCGCGCGCGTGTTCCCGTTGGCGTTTTGTCCAAAGTACTCGGCCGCAGAGCGTGAGTCGACAAACTGCGTCGAACCGTCCGCAAGTCCCTTCTGCACCACATCGAGGCCCACAAGCGCGCTGCCCGCTGCGGCAGACCTGTGTCAATATGATAGCACATATAACATGAATAAATCCACAATGAATGCACACAGAGCGACAGCTTCAATCACACAAATGATACGCACTTCCAGAGTGGCGCCGAGACGCCAAGGTCCTCCGGGAGTATGGTCGAGACGGTGTTCCCGCCTGCCACCCAGTGCTTCCAGCCGCCATCGAGCACCTGAATTAGCAGCAAGCAGGGCAGCACCTCTCAGTCCACAGTAACAGGTGCTTAAGCGTGTAGGTAATTGCTACAAAAAGCTCACCTTGAGCTGTTCCTTTGGGAAGCCGAAGTGGTGGAAAACCCACCACAGACGCGTCGATTTCTGAAGTACCAAGACGGCAAATGGTTGATGAGATCCACTGCTTGTGAACATGCGATGGAATTGCTTTGGCAGAGACGCACCAAGCCAAAGTCGTCGTCATAGAACACGAGCGTCGCGTCCTGCTGGACCTGCAGCAGTTCCAGCACCTGCGTAAAGTACGCCTCGTCAATCACGCCCGTCGAGTTGGGGTCCTGCTCGCATCCGAATAATGATACGCACATTAAAATTAAAAAAAGGTTTAGCGCCAGTAGGTTTATAATGAATCAATGGGTAAATACACAGCACCTTAAGACCGGACGACGCGAGCGCAAAGGGCTGCGCGCCAGGGATGTGTGCGCGCTGGAAGGCTGCCGGCTGCTCGCAGTCCACGAGCAGCAGCTTCTCGCCGCTCTCCCTCACCCACTCGCTCGACACGAGCGACGCGAACCCACGCAAGCTGCTGCTGCTAAAGGTGCGCTCGTAGGCGGTGCTGGCGCTGCTGGTCGGTCGCAGCCACGCGACGGCGGTGCGCATGCGCAGAGACCCCACTCGTGCGATCATCGTGATAAAAAAAATTGTTTGCTGTGCAAATCACTTTTCTTGCACATCAAAGCAGACTATATGCTGTAAATATTGAAAAAGAAAGGTCCATTGTTGAATAATAAGAACATAACCTTCATCAATGTATTATTATGTCGAATTAATACAATCTGTGACGTGTGACAGCCAGCCAGTCGTTGTGGCGTGAGAGCAAGTAGATCATCTTGCCATCCCACTCGTGATGAAAAGCAATGGTGTGAACGCTAACTCGACGGAGTGCTCTGCTGGATCTGGAGTTTCGAGACGAGCACGCTCTCGGTGGCCTCGATGGCGCGCTGCATAAAACCAATTTCCAAAATTGTCGGTGAGCCAAATTCCAAGTTTCGGCTCAATTGAGACACAGCAGTATGCACGCCTACCTGGTGGGTCTGGATTAGATCTTTGAGCTCGTCAGTCGATAGACGCTCGATTTGCATGCCTCGCAGGTGGTCCATTCTGTTTCAGATAGGCACACGACACGTTGTAGGTGAGCATTTAGGCTAGGCTAGGCCAAGCCTGAGCAGTAGCTTAGCAAACTATCAAGTACAAACATGTTCTCTTGGCGGCGATGAGCTTTCTTGAGTTGCGCAATCAGCCGCTGGTTGCTCGCGTTAGTTGAATATCCGAGATGACATTGCTACAACAGCAGCAATAATCGCATGAGTCAGTGCGAAATTGCACGGCTACCATTATACACAATATTGAAAGACGCACCAGCGAGACGCAAAACCACGCACAGGTCATCAGCACTGCGTTGAGCACTGCACTGGTACGCAGCATCGAGACGGAGGCGCGGAACATGGTAGATTTATCGGCATTCCCACTGCACCTGGGCAGGCGGCACACCAGTCGGAACTATTATTCAACACTGTTGAGAAATTTTCTAGCCATGAGCTGAAAACAATCCATACCAGTCGTTGTCGCTCTGATATGCATGGCTGAGTCGGATGGCTGCTGGCGCTGCAACGAGCAGCACCAGCAGCGCAGTCAGGGTGAACGCGAAGGCGCCCAGGAGCTACATCTCAGTTATACCACCAGAAAAAAGTATCAACAATGTTAGCCTAAAGCTCTCCGGTTTTTCATATATATCGGCAAAGTCCACACTCGAGCGTACCAGCCGAAATGAGAGCCGTCTGACGTGGGATTCCCGCCTCGTTGTAGCATCTGGAGGCCACTCTTCTTCGCTTGCGTCTTCTGCTGGTGGCTGTCGACTGAGCTTCTTCATTAGGCCAAGCAAAGTCAGAGTAGGTTGGTGATGTAAGGGAGACAGACTCCTTGAGCTTATAACATAGATATGAGGTGGTTTCTTGTGTAGAGAGGATATTTGAAGAGGATGAATAAGAGCTGGCGCGAGCGGTCCGCCACGGCCGAGTACGTGCACGCAAATGTGTCCTTGGACTCGCGATGGATAGCCGCTGCGCCGTCGCTCGCACTCAGGTTGAACGCATCCATCCAGCAGAGACCTGCCAAGACGCCCTGACACATCATCATGAGCGCGGTCTCGAGGTCCTGCAGCATACCGCCGTCGCTGCCAAGCTGGATCCAGAACGATCGATGCTGCTGATCTCTGTCTGTTGAGATCGCGACCTCCAGTTTACCGAAAGATGACCCCATCGACGGGAAAGCCCAGGGCTTGCGATGGTGCCCAGTACTGCCGCGAACGCGGAAGAAATCGCCACTGACCTCGTTTTCCACGATGTACTGGATGTGCAATGGTTCGTGGATCTGGCTGCTGCTAGATAGTGCAGCGAACTCGTCGAGCTCGCCTTCAAACAGCTGTGTGATGTGCTCTTGCGTGAGTTTGTGCTGATTGGCGATGCTGTAATTGCCCTCGCGGTCGCTGCTCTCGTTTTCATGATCGCTGTCTTGGTCAGGGTTGGTGGCATCCTCGCGCTCATCACCGGTCTGCTCGTCGACTGCACGCAACTGTCGACGCGCCGACTTGTTGCTCTTCTTGACGCCCTGCCCTGTGTGAGAGCCCTTCTTCTTCGAGCTCTTCTTCCTTTCGGCCAGCGCGTGCATCGTTTGTTGCTCAACCACGAGAATGGACTCGTCAGTATGTTGGCGACTATTGCTAATTGCCCTGAAGCGCCATGCGCGACTCGTCACTGACTTCAAGTCTGCGATCTTATCACAAAACAAACTCAACATCGCCAGAAGAGACCATGGGCAACACGAAGGACCTGGACTTTCCGCTGCTCAAGAGCGATGTGACGCAGCTCGTGCAGGAGGCCGTGCTCAGCACACTCGAGGGTAACGTGTACGACCACAAAAAGGTGCATTTCGATTAGCGAGCCATGTCTCTTCTAACACCAGCTAGCAGTTCATCAGTCTTTGTTATCTTAACACTAAACAGGTCAACGACTGGGTCACCAGCGTCACCACGTCCTGTGTCGACGACTTGCGCAAACTCTCTCTGGTACGCTCGTATAGTGAACAGTGCTGATCGATAATGATGTGCTTATAGGGGCTTTTAACTAATGCCATCCTAGAACTTCAAATACATCGTCACGTGCTTCATTCGGCAGCGCAAGGGCGCCGGTCTCGAGTTTCACAGGTAAGTCGCTGCTCTTATATGAATGCATATGTGAGCTTACATGACGTGCTGTTGGATAGTGGTGCAGCTTGGGACGAGAAAGCTGATGGTATATGAGAGCTGACTGCTGAATAGCAGGGTCTAGTATGAGTGGCTGACTGACTGGACTTGCTTCTTGTGCTAGGCGCATGCGTCGTGTCGTGGGAGAACCCGACCATGTCGGTTGTGATCGCGGTATACGGCATCGCGACCACGTCAGGCTCAGCCTCCTAGTCTCCACCCAAGCAACAGGCTTCTACAGCATTGAACTTGCTCAATTGTATATGTAAATCTTATATACGCACTCTAGAAGACCTCCAGCCTCACAATGCCTTGCCTAGGCCGTTATCGCGGGCGTTTCGTGACTGCTGCTCTGGGTGTTCACGACGGCCTCGCGCGCCTCGATCTTGAGCGGATCGATGGCTACAAGCCACGCGCGCATCTCGAGCAGAGTCGACGCTTGCAGTGTCCACACGATGCACTTGGCGCCCACTAGACACACGAGCTGGAAGCTAAAAGGCGTGCTCGCGAGCACTTGGTGACTCGGTTGATTGCTATTGTTGTTGTTGCCCCTGATACCTGACACGCTCGAGTTGGACGACGACGAGGAAGAGGATGCTTGTGAGATGGAGAGCGCCGATGGATGGAGGCTCCACCCATCGCTGCTGGAGCCTGGCGAGGCGCACGTGAGCAGCTGACACTTGGAAATGTCGAGCACGCCCACCTCTTCTTTCAGGGCGAACGTCTTGTACGCGTACAGGAATGGCCGCTTGAGCACGAACCAGCGCCGCTCCCAGTTCGCCTTGACCTGTTTCATTGATTTCTCAGGCCTCCCAGCATTATTTAGCGTAAGAGCTGCACCACTCGCCAGAGGTGCGATTGCAGCCTCGTCCAGCTGGAAGGCTGTCGATAGCATGAGGAAGCCGGACATCTCGCCCCCAGAGCCGCTCGCCAAGAGCGATGGCTCGGTCACAAAGTGCGCCGCGTGAAGCTCGCTCCGCCAGGATGAGGCTCTCACAGCGCTTTCTACGGAACTCAGATCCATTACGTTGCCGTATTTAACGCCCACGAGCAGCTCGCGGTTCGTCTTTTTACGCAGGAAGAGCTGACGCGCGCCGTTGGTGAGCTGCACGAGCTCGAAGCGCTGCTCCTGGTCGTCGCTGCTCTCGAAGAGTGTACTGAGCGCCTCAGTCACCTTGTCAAATGTTAGCTGGTGGTGGTCGTCCGCAAGGCTTTCGCGACTCGAGTTCCTGCTGCCGACTGTCTCGGTTGTACTAAACGGGATCATCTTGAGCACTTGCTGACGGAGATGCTCGAGCTCGAGCACCATCTCGAGTCTCAACAGGCCCTTGATGTAGTTGTTCACAACGGGCTGGAGAACCTCAATCTCGTAGCTGTTCTCCTCTGTAGCTTCGTCCTGATCAGCGATGATACCGTGCTCGAAGAGTAACTCCTGAGTGGCCTCGGCCTGGATGCTAACACCACTGCCCTTGGCTGGACTCGTGACATCGGCCGTATACCACGTGCCCAGTCGATACTCGCGACTGAAGCTCTCGCGTGCCCACCAGGCTGTCCGCGAGGTCTCGAGCTCGCGCGTGAGCTTGAGTTTCGTCGTGACAGCTGCCGACGAGATCTTGGTCACAACGCTCTTCGAGACTACGATGGGCACGCGTGACCACGGAGTAGTGAGTGCAACCACGACGCGAAACACGCTCCGTGAGCCTTCGTCATCGACGCCCTCACGGTTCTGGTGGTGTGGGTCGCGATCCCACTTGAGCGAGGCGCAGAGCGAACGACTGGTCATGTCCTGCTCCGACTTGGTACGGAAATCCAGCGTTCTCCAGGGATCAATCGAGAGTGGCATTTTGGCTTCATCTTCGTCGTCAGAGTGTCCAATCGCAGTGGATTTGGGTAGTGCGGATGAAGGTGAGAGCAACCACTGCGTGCTCTTGTTCGTCTCACCCGAGCTCGCTGATAGACTCGCTGTCTCGCAATTCGTACAGAACGGTGGCGAGATGAGCACGGCAGCGATGGATGCGAGCGCAAACTGTTGTTGGTCAGCCTGCGTGACGCGCACGTTGAGTCGTCGCGGCTGGTTCGCGTGGATGCGCAACGCGCCATCGGCTTTCACGGCCACGGGACGGAAGATCCCGTCCTGTTCGCGCTCGTCAATGTCCACCGACACGTAGAAGTCTACCTTGCGAGAGGCCAACAATGTTGCTGAAGCTGGTTGAGGGCTATCGTGAGAGTTCATCGTCTCCTGAGTGAGGCCTGAGGTGGACATCTGAGACGACAGACTCGCCTTCCCATACCCCCAGATTTCGAAGGCCACAAAGTCGTCCTGGGCTGAGAGAGACGACTCTGAGCCGTCACGAGAACCGCCAGAGCTAGCCCCGTTCTTCTCAGCATTACTAGCCGGGTCTGCAAAGCACAGTCGGGTCTCAAAGACCTTGTTGACCTGGAAGATCTTGAGCGGCGCGTACGTCGTCGTGGCCTTCTCATTGCTGAGCGGCGGAACCTTAGGTGTTGAGAACTTGGTTGCCAGGTCCGCTGAGCCGCTGTCCTTCTTCTTCTTCTTTGGCGTGTCGCCTGAGCTCAGGTTGGACCACTTCTTGAGCGTGAGCGAGATGCCGTCGCACGCCATGGCCTGCGACTCGTCGAACACGAGCTTGTCCAGATGGATGCGCATAGTCGTGCTCTGCGCTGCCTTTGGTTTGCTGGCCGCTGCGGCTGACGCTGATGATGTGGGCGACAGCGCTCGGAACGAGGCGCTCCGAGCCATGGCGAGCAGCGACGGCCGCCGCTCATCGCTCTTTTTCTCAATTGTCGTGTACTGCAGGTGCACAAAGAGCCTCCCGATAGAGTGACCGCCGGCGTCCAGTACTGCCGCGATCATCGGGCCGTTCGAGTAGCTTTTGAGCGGCGGCATGAAGACGCGGCCCTGGCCGATGAGTCGGATGCAGTTGCTCCGTAGTAGCGAACCTGAGAAGCTGAGCTGATGACCTCCAACCGTCGACGGTGGCGAGACCTCCAGTGACGACGACGACGAGATATTCGGAGACTCGGGTTCTGAGGATGGGTTGAAACTGTTATCATCTTCTGAGACCGAGTCTGGTTCACGGTGCATCGAGAGCTTCACCACCGATTGACCTTCAGCCTCAGATGGAACTTCGGGTCCGATGGCTGCGACTTTGTCATCTTGGACCACGACAATGGAGCCTGAGCTCTCCAGCGAGACTGCAAACTGGCGGAGGAACGCAACTTTGGCCTCCAAAGCGGGTCTTTTCCACTCCATGCGGCTGTAGCGCTGTCCGTTCAAGTGTTTCTTCACGATCACCGCCTCGTCAGCATTGTCGTCATTCTCTGTTGTAGACCTTTCTACTGCGTCATTGGTATCTCTGTCTACGTCACCATCGCTTTTGAGAGCAAACTCCATGTGCAGATTCCAATTCAGACAGATGCGATTGGCTTCGTCCACGAGCTCAGCAAGGCTCTTAGTTGCCAGCTCTTGAGCTGGAGTCGCCGGCGAGTCGCTCTTCAGAGCCACCTGAGGCACTAGTAAGTCCACAGAGACACAAGCTCACGAGTCAGATGTGTCCAGACCAACTCGGGACATTGAGACCTTAGTCAACGTACCGTAGAGAGAAAAGAAGTGTGCGTCCCCTAGCTGCAGCTGGTCGCCATGGCGCATCTCAACCCGTGTCCCGCCGCTGCTGCCACTAAAGTCTCCGATCGTCGGCAGGCTCTTGCCGTTGAGAAGCACGCGGGCACTCGCATCCAATGGCTCGATCTCCACACAGTACACTGGTTCAGCAGTCTCACTATCTTCTTCATCGGAAGGTAGCTTGGTGCAGATGATCTGCACGTGACGAGCCAGGATGTTGTCCTCCGCAGTCGACGCTAAGTGGTGGAAAGCTGTCGTTGGGATGTCACTACTCGCCGAGAAGGACTTCGCTCGACTCATCCGGCGCTTGGTTGGTGATGCCTTGTCGGACTTCTGAACAGACCCACCAGCAGCGGAGTTGGACGACGAGCGTCGACGCAGGAACGTTGGCGACCAGCCTCGCTTGGGAGGTGAGGAGTTTTCAGTATTCTCAGTCGTCGTGTCGATACTAAGCTTGATCTCCTGAGTGTTCACCTCCTCTGGGGCTTGTACGAAGGCTGGGGCGACGCTGCCAAACACGGTCGTGCCCTCGATGAGCGTCAGCGCAAGTGCGGTCTCCGGTCGAAAGTGCTTCGTAATGTTCACTACAAGACTCGGAAGTGTCTTGTGGACATGACTAGTGGCTCCCATTCGAGTCCCAAGCTCTAGTACTGGTGGTGGTGCTGATACGCTCTGCGCCTGGATGGACCGGAGCTGATCGAGCTCCTGCAGCAGCTGGATCTGGAACTCGTCCCTCTCGGCGATTCTCGCAGCGGCGACTTCAGCAGCAGCCTCAGTGGCGCCGCTGGCGATCCGCTTGCGCGGACTGCGCTTCACGCTCTCGAGCTCGGCGCGTAGCCCCTGGACCTCCTCGCGCAGCTGTCGGATAATGCGCGCGTTCTTGTCCTCGTTGATCACGGCGCGGTTGATCACGCGCTTGGCCGACTCGGCATAGCGTAGCGTGCTCATGGTCTCGTCATAGTTCTGCCAAGCCAAAGAAGAGCCGAAAATTCAAAGGTTAGTCTATAGGATAGAAAATGGGTCAGAGTACCTGCTCTAAAGCGCGCTTTGACGTACATCGGAGGACGGACTGACCATCGCGATCATCGTTGTCTATTGGAATTCGTGATAGCAGTCGTCAGTGTCAATTCCAAAATTATTACATAGGCATAAACTACCTTGGCGTTGCCACCAAGGCTCTCCTTCAGGAGCCACGTGAGCGTGCTATCGCGATACGGCACGCGCTCGCCTCCTTGCCTATCAGTTCACCTCATCATCAGAAGTCCGATAGACCCAGTGCCCAGTAGAGATAGTCTATACACATCGTACTTGCTCAGCGCTGAGATGACGCGCCCGAGCGTTGTGAGGCTCTTGTTGATCATCGCGCCCTCTTTCAGGCGGTCGCCGCTCGTACCGGACGCGTTCGCGCGCTCCGATCCCGCGAGGTCGATCATCGAGATCTTGGACGTCTGTCATAATAGTGATAGCCAAGTCAGTCAGTCATAGGCTCGTTCACAAAGCCACTATAGGACAACAGACAAACCTTTTCCATGGTCGCTTTGGTCACGGGGTCGAAGGTTGTCTGCGTGAACGTGATCGTGAACACAGCGTGCGAACGCGACGACACGGGGTTCATGAGCGTCGACGCCACGGTGCGCAGCTTCTCGCCCGCGAGCATCTCCTCAGCGATATCAGCGTACGAGGCCACGGGCCGTGAGCTCAGGCCTTCGACGAACGGACCCGTGGTCGGATGTTCACGAACTCTTAGCGTGCGTCTCGACGCTGAGCTCGAGGCTGAAACTGGGCTGGAGCCACTGAAGGACGAGTCTTCGGCGCCGTTCCAGGACGGCGAGAGCGGTGGTGACCTCGTTTTGCTCAGCTCGCTCGTAGACCCAATTGAGCTTGAGGCCTCGAGCAAGTCGTTGACCTTCTCCTTGTAGATCTCGCAGTAGCTCACCTGAGCGCTGTACAGCGTCGTTGCCGCGCCACCCGGAAGGCCAATCGACGAGTCGCTGTCCGAACGATCCTTGTCGTCCTCGCTCTCAGCCACTGAGCTCTCGGCCACGGAGCTCTCAGTCTCGCTCTCCTTGGCCCGACGCGCGTCGATGGCCGTGAAAAGCGCCTCGCAGACGCGTGGAATGAGACCCTTGCCCTTGTAGGTCTTCTCGCCGACCATCGTGTGGGTCTTGCCGCTCCCTGTCTGGCCGTAGGCCAATACGGTGCAGTTAAAGCCCTGGAAGGCCGAGTCGATCATGTCGCGGCCAAGCTCGTCAAAGACGAGCTCCTGGTTAGGCCGCTGCGTGGTGAAGTCGATATCGTACGTGTTGGCAAAGGGCTCGGCCTCGTTCACAGCAGCGTTGTCGACGCCAAAGCACCGGTCGAAGTGGAACGTGCGGCACTCGCCCGCGGCCACGGCCACAGCGATGGCCTGCGACGTGAGCGCGACTGGGAGATCCCGCTGCGTGACGCGCTTGGTTGGCGACGAGATGGTCTCGAGGTACGTCGGGTCGAGGAACACGACCGGGTTCACCACCTGGATGCTCGTACGCGTCACGTTGACAATCACAGGCGTCTTGGCGAGCAGCTCGCGGTCGCTCAGCGGCCGCGCGCGGATCACGACCTTGATCGCACACTCCTTTTGTAGGTCGTCTCCTGCATTGCTGGCCATGTCGCTGGCCGTGGCGGAGGTGGTGCCTGTGAGGAACTTTGGCAGCGAGATGCGCCGCGACATCATGACGAGGACTGGCTGGCTTCTCGTGCCTTGAGCAGTCTGTTAGCTCTTCTCTGTGTGAATATATAAAAAAACGACTGAGGCTCCAGACGAGCTCTAGCTCTTCCAACCGACGCCATGAGGTGCAGTTTTGCCTGCGATTTTTGTAACGGACGCGGTGAAAGTGGATGCGAAGAATCGACTCAACCACGTCGACACTTTCGTTCGATCTTATGCCGCGCCAGACAACATCCACACATGCATACCAGGCTGATTGAGCTGTGGATGTCGAGGAGAGCCTCGCTCTCCAAGTAGTGTGGCTTACTTGTCGTCCGTGACGGTGGGGCGTCACCCGAGAGCAGAACGGTCGACTGTTTGCTGGTCTTGGTGACTTCTTAGCCCAACACTGCGTGGCGACAGTGACGTGGTACAGGTTGGAGCAGTGAGCGGACGTAAGCGCAAATGAGTGAGCCGCTACACTGTCTGGTGGCGATTGCAGTTTCTCGGAGACCGATGATGAGCAGCCGCTGTAATGAGCGGCGTGACGGCGATGCTGGCACCGTCAGCCGCAAAGAAGCAACGGATCGCTCCCTCGAGCTCAAGCGAGGGGAGTAAGTACTCACCAGTGCTGCTGGGGACTGAGGCGGAAATCGTCGCTGGAGGAAGGCCCACAGCCCTTGGTTGGTGAAGTACAGTGGAGGGCGGTAGTGGCTCCAGCGTACTGCTGTCCGTCGACGTCCCCACCCTCAACTCCGGGGTCTGTGCCTATATGCTCGTGATGGACGACACCAAGCTCTGTGCAGGTGGGAGTTGGGCAAGGACACGTGCCAGGGCAGCTCGGGCGGCCCGCTCGTAGTCTCGAGAGCTGGCGTCGATGTCCTCGTCGGGGTCACGACTGGGACTCTGGCTGTGGGTGACTC
>JAASFV010000589.1:0-18594 GCA_023334015.1 Globisporangium paddicum
TAGCTCTGTGCTCAGTAGGCTCTTGGACGAATCAAACATATATACGTACAAGCAGTCGACGAGCACTTGGAGAAGTCCCAACTGGAATCGCTTGAAACACATCATCAGGACGCAGGACACCGCATTGAGGGTAATGATGACTGTGAGGATGTAGATGAGCACCAGTGGGCATCCGTTCTCAAGACTCTGTCTGAGCAGCACAAGCTGGAGTCCAAACTCACCGATCTTGATCGCAGCGTTCTAGTTTAAAAAGTCATACAACACAAGTCAAAACTGATATATACTGCCAAGTTAACCGTCGGCTTCCAAGTTCGCCCTTACCAGCTTCTTTCGCGACGCTGTGGCTTCAGAGGCCAGATCCAGGGCGAAGTTCGCAGTGCTTCGGGTCGCTGACGTTCGTCTCTCATCATTGGCGATCGCTGCAATCGACTGCAGCATATTGGACTTGAGCGAGTCGAGCGTGCGCTCAGCGGCATCGAACGGTTTCACGCTCGAGCTCGTCGAGTGCGCCGCTCTCTTGCGCCACCGCGTGAGCTTGAACAGAATGAAAGCGTGCCCGCCGAGTACAATAGCAAACCCACACACACACGCGGCCTTGATCGCTAGCGTCGGCTCGACCAGCAACCAGAACGAGCCGTCGTCGTAGCTCTTGGTCTTCATCACCGCGTTGATCGTGTCGTTCGGGTGCACTGTGAGAAGGATGAGCCATACGGTCCATAGTGAACAGCCGAGCGTGATGACAAAGAGCGCGCATCCCAGCGAGTCGATGGAGCGCTTTCCTCTCTTCCGCAGCGACTTCAGACCTCTTGGTCCGTTGTGGCGCTCGCTGTCTTGAGAGGGTACTTCCCGGTCGAGCAAGCTGGACGCGTGGGGTACGATGCTGCTCGTTAGCACCTGCAAGCTGTTGCCCGTGATTGCATTTGGGAGAGGGCTGAGCAACTGGGTGGCTGTCGGGGCGACTGCAGACGACGACACATTGAGTCCCTTCATGGAGGCTTGCTATGTAAACGATAGTTTCGAAATGGCAGACAGAAGCAGAAGCTACAACGCATTCCGAATGTCAATGGACTCGGGGACCGAATTAGAAATGCGAAGCAAGCTCAAGATACGAATGAGCCAACTGCCAGGATTTCTCCGGAGAGAGAGCCCAAGGGGAGTTATCCAAGGGCTAGCGATTTTTTCTCCCGCCTACAAAGTTCTGTTTCAGGTTCATTCAATAGCCAGGTCAGGAGTCGAGTCACGAAGTTCAGGGATAAGACGAGCTGGTAGAATGCCAACACTATCGGATATCTTGCTGCACCCTGCACACAGTCACATGAGAGTGCCACAGATATATCTTCAGTGTCGTCGCGACACCATTGCGTGTGTTTAGTCCGAAAATTATCTAAGTATGGAGACCGCTTCAAGGAGGCAATCTGAGCGCTGCAGGTCGAGCCCAACCCGCGCTCCCATGGCAGCAGTGTGAGCGAACTGCTCAATAGGGAGGGTGTCTCCTGCACGACTCGCCGGGCTGGGTCCTTCCATCAAGAGCATAATCGATTCTCTATTTATTATAATGATTCGTGAGAACGACTAGCTACACTACGGATCCTCCGAAAGGCGCTGCTGGTTGTCGTACAATGACCGCATGGGCGTGTGTGACGCCGTTGATCTCGCTCGTGCCAGCGCCCTCCATCGGGTAGAGGTGGATCTGGACTTGCGAAGGCAGTGAGCTGTTGCTATTGTCGTAGACTTGAAACTGCTGGACGGCTCCTTCGCTGCGGCTGTGGTGGCCGGGAGTTGTAAAGTGGCTGTAGTCTGTGTACTCGTTCTGCGGTGGCACAACCGCATTCTCATAGCCGTTGCCCACCTGAACTGACGCATTATCATATCCGTTGCCCACTTGAACTGAAAAAGCAAGAGACCCACAGATCAGAATGACCATTAAATCAGCAACAGAAGTGAACAAGCAATGCTGGGCGTGCTTACCTTGCAGTCGCGCCGCTTTCGCCCTCCTTCTTCTGCGGCATACGATCCACACCGCCGCAATTAGCACGAGCGCGAGCGCGATGAGGTACAGCAGAGTGAAATTGTTGCTTAAAAAGCCCGCATCGTATTCAACCTCCAGGCGGTTGGGGTTCTCGCACTGCTTGGTGCAGAAACAGCCGTCGAGTCCGTCGCAGAGACCCGTGAAGCTCTTGGGCTTGGCGTCGAGACAAGACCTGCACATCGTGTCGTTCGCTTCGCAGTAGCCCCGGGTCGCCTGCGCCAGCCAGATCTCCGACGCGTCGCTGGTGTTGGTGCGGTCCACGCACAGTCCGTTTGTGTCGATCATGCAGCTCTGCACCACTCTGTTGTTTGTAATGAGTCTGTTGGCGCACTCGTAGCACGAGCGATCACCGCCAGGACGAAGCCAGATACTTCTGCAGTAGCCCGTCGTGTTGCCGCTGGTCTTCATTGCCGCTGTCTGCTGCTATCTATGGAGCTTCTGAGCTGGTGATGCTGCGTGGCGAATTGGACAATGACGGCATGCAAAACAGTGACCAAGTCATCTCTCTATACTAGGTGTAAGGGAACTGATTCATTAAATTAATCACCTGGTTTTTAGTATCACGTACCTACCCCTATCATTTCAATTGTGTGGCTGGGAATCGTTTCCATTTTTGGTTGATCTGATAAAGCTGATAAATAACTGAGTCATCACCTCTCAAGAAGTCTCACTGCTTGTCCTTGAGGAGCTGGAAGCCCTGGAACGCGTTGTAGCCCGAGTGGCCGCAGAACGCCTTCTTGAGCAACAACACGCCGCGGTTCACAGCCTTGTGCATCACGCAGGAGCTCCAGATCTCGTGGCGCTTGGACGACCGATCCTTGTTCGTGCGCTCCAACGCGGTCACGACGTCCCACTCGTGCGGCCCTGGGACCTTGAGTAGCTCGTGATTGCACTCAAGGATGCGATCGGGAACATACTTCTTGTAGAAATACGCGTTGCCCACGTAGAGGCCGATGAAGAAGTGGAGCCCCACGGGCGGGTCTCGCGGCAGCGGGATCCTCGTCGGGTGAGCGCACGGATTCTCCTTGAACTCGCTCTCCCCGTGAGCTTTGTCGCCGTCCAGAAACGTCCAGTACTCGGTTGCGTCTTTCAGGTACGGGTGGGTCACACCCAGGTGCGACAGGATCGTGTGCTTGACCCCATGGTTGGCAGCCGCGAGCGAGTAGCCGTACATCTCGGTCATCCAGTCCTTCGAGGCCTTGCGAGAGGCTACTGTGAACTTGCAATAGTCGTCCACGAACGCCGTCATGTCGTTCCTGGTCATGATGTACGGCGGTCCGACGCCCCAGTAGTACTCCCAGCCTTCCTCTTCAGAGGTCTTACCACACGGCTGGTTGCCACATACCGTGAAGCGCTTGTCTGAGCCAAAGTACTTCCCGCCTCGGATCACATTGCGCCAATCGTGGGCGATCGCGACACCGTCCTTGACCTCGTCAGTCACGGTTGCTGGGTCACGCTTGCCCTTGTAGTACTTGGTCATGTTGCGGCCCGTGTTGACCTCCAGCGACTTGAAGAACACGAAGTCTCCGTCGATGAGCGTGATGATGTCGTGTTGAATAGGCGGGTTCGCGTTCTGCAGGAAGTGCCGCAGAGCAAACGGCTTGTTGTACGGCGTGTAGTCGTCGTCCACGTTCGGCTCTGGGTGGGGCGAGTACACGGGTGTGAAGTGGACGCGGAAGTCGTAGTAGAACCGCGGCTCGGCGAGCACGATGACCTTATGCTCCTCCAAGCAGCCCGACACAATCATCGTCATGGGGCCTTTCTGGCCGGCGCGCATGGCCGACTCCTGCATCACAGTCGCGTATAGCAGTCGGTGTTGCTGGTCACACGCCATGCTGAAGACGAGGTGCATCGCGCTGCCGTCGTGGTTGGCCGGGAACGAATCGAACTTGAGCGGCAAGTCGTCCTCTGGATCGTACGCCTCTGCTTTCGAAGCTGGTGCTGGGAAGACTGGTCGCGTCAGCTGTAGTGTCGCAGTGTAAAGAGTCGAAATGCTCTCGCGTTGGAATGGCGCGGCGTCCGCTGAGCCTTCATAACGCAGCGTCTGCAGTAACTCGCTGCCACTAGCGCTGATTGGAGCCATCGAAGGTGCTGCGGGCGCACGTGGCGTGGTGCCGACCTCTGCGTTTGCTTTCGCTGCGAGCGCGACTGACTCCTGCTGGTGGTACTGCTGGTGGCTCGTCTGAGTCTGGACGCGCAGCAGCTCACGCTTGGTGCTCGCGTTCTCCATAAGCAGCGCACCGACGAAGAGCACGGCGATGAGCACCAGCAGAGCGCGATAGAGGGACTCGCGAGTCGCCATGCTCGTGGGTTGTGCTGCAGGCGACTGAATGACGAATGGTGTGTGTGTGGAGGAGAGCCCAAAGAGAACGACCTGAGCTGTGGCCACTATCTCTCTAGATAGAAATCCTTTGCTCAGAAAGGCTGCTTGGTGCATTTCGAATCCGTGAGTGTCTGCTGCCACCATATTTTGCTGGATAGGGTATCCGGCTATACACCTTTAGTATACGAATGCATTCCAAAGTCTGGAGACATGTTTGACCGGAATAGAAGATAAAGTGCGCAAGACCTCCCCGAGTTTAGTCTTATAATTATCCAAATACACATTGCGTAAAATAAGGTTGCTCAAATGTTGTCTGAAGGTCGCATCAATAAATAAGGCTGCCCAAATGTCGCTTGTATTCCCTTTCCACTCAGAAAATATGGTTGTTCCAGCAAGGTTCCGAATGCTGTCAGCCATCTCAGTTGAAGTCCAACATCAGCCTGTGAGCAGGGTTTTGAGAATGCCTGTTGAACGTAATAGGCTATATTTTCTTGCAAATTAGTTTTTTTCTAATGTACTATGAATAATATGGCAGCAACCCTCTCTTCTTGAATATTCTGATGAAATGAGCAAAATAGACACCATGCTAAAAAAAAACATGCAGTTTTAGCGAAATTTCGGATTGAGGTCAGTTCTTCAGTTTTGCAAGTGACCCAAGCACACGAACTCCACAAACCAACTACACACGACTTTTCTTGCTCTATGTCAGTATACAGCAAGACGAGATTCAGAAAGCGCGTGAATTACTTTCTGAAGTGGAGTGGATACAGCGCAATGCAGTACATACAGTGCCCTTCAATGCCTATCCAGACACAGCATCGAAATTGGAGGGCTGAATTCTCATTTGTCGAGGGTTGCAAGCGAAGCTCAGTAACTAAAACTGATCTTCTCTCAATATGACGGCGTGCCTGGACGCGCATGGCTCTCCATCTCAGGAGCAGACGGAGCCACGTCTCCACCAGCAGCACTGTACACTCGCCCAGGTGCAGACGCCGACTCGGACGCGTACCCGAAGAGCTTAATCTCTGACTCTGGCGAGCGGCTTGCCAGTAAATCGTCGCCTGTTGCCTCGTCCACGAAGGCCGTGTACTGGTTCGTACTGTAATACTGTTGGTTGTGTTGGATCTGCTGCATTTGTAGCTGAAGCTGTTGCTGGAGCACTTGCTCTAATCGTATCAAAGCGCAAGGAGAATCCTATTTGAGTACCCTTATACCAATACAAATAATATTAACAAAGTACCTGTGTGCCACTGCTTGGCTGTCCGGCGCTTGTAGCAGCAGTAGGTGGCGAGCGCGATGATCGCAATCACCCCAATAATGAGCACGATGAGGAACACCAGGAGTTTGCTGAACGCGCTCGAGAGCACGGTGTTCGCCTGGTCGATCGCCTGGCTGGTCTCTGAGCCTTTTTCACACGCGCCCACGCACACACAGCTGCCCAAGTCGCAGAAGCCGTCGTCATTGCTCATCGCCAAGCACATGGTGCATGTCGGCAGGGACAATGCGTCGCAGTACGTCGTATTGGCCGCTGGGTACTGGAAGCGCACGCTAGAGGAAAATGGCAAGGACGACGCATTCTGTGTGCGGTGGAAGTCGAGCGACACGTTAAAGCTTGTCATTGACACGCAACGGCCGTCCGAGTCGAGCATGCAACCCTGTTCAATCATCATCACACATGGTTGGGATCCTAAATGAGTGAAGAGTCCATGTAGCCATGTGGCAGCACTTCAAGCAGCAGTCACGAGCGCACCTTGGACTCGCTGGTGACCATGTACGTGAGGCAGTCGTAGCACGAGCGTGGGACGGAGGTGGTCGATGGCCCATAGAAGCCGCAGGAGCCCCCGCTCAGCGTCGCGTTGGTCGTGGAGCGAGGCATCTCAGTCAAAAGTGGCGGCCAAAGGGTACAAACTCAGACGAGAGTCAATTGAATGACCTTTCATATTAAGTATCGAGTGATGTTAAAATATGTTTTGGTAAGACGTAGATTAAAAAGGGTAATAACTTTGTCAAAAAGGATTTCGAATGCCTGTCCCCTCTTTGATGCGCCTCGTTCAAGTTGACGTTAGCCACACTTTGTACCTTAAAGAGTTCAGTCGTCAACCTAACCAAGAGTAGATATTTGCACCCTCCCCATCTCAAAATTTGAGATCACATTTGAACTTCAAATCGATTCCAAAATTCATTTCCACGAGCTCACAAAGCACCACCAGCACCGCTTACTAGACCGACAGTCCCTGTCACCCCCAATAGCATGGCCACCGCACAGAGTTCGTGCGGCTGCAACGCATCTGGGCTGGGCCCGCGCTCCTGCTACGACTGCCTCAACACACGGCACCAAAGCGGCGAGAAGGTGGGTATGCAGAGCTCACATGCTGCTATACGACTCCAATAACCTCTCAGTATTGTGTGATTACTGCTGCTGCTATGGATTTTAGTGCCTCGTCACGCCCCTCGGGGTCTGCATGACCGAGTTGGATGCTGCGGTCTTCAAGCGGTACTTCAATAGTACGAATTCGACCAACCCGCAAGCGATCAACAGCGTCACCCCGATGAGCGGCGAGTACTTCTCGTCTGTTAACGCAACCTATTGCGAGGCTAGCGACACCACGTGCTCGGCGTGTCGAGTGATGTGGATCGACGACTACCGCGCAGATGCATTCCGGATGGAGCGCAGCTTTTCGTGCACTGGAGCCGGCGGCTGCGTCTGCACAGCGTACTGTGAGCTCCGAGACTACGGCGATCTCCCTATCCCTGCTTCGTACAACTTCGGGCAGGCGTCGTGCACGGAGCCAGCCACTGGCGACTCAACAGTTAACATGCAGGTGGTCATCAAGTCCGGCGTGCTGGTGATCGGGGCGATTGTGCTCGCCATCTCGGTGCGGCGGGGCGCCAGGCTCTTCCACCAAGGTATGTGCGCTGAGCTTAATTATGTACTATGCATGATCGTACGCTAACATGATTGTTACCCTGCTTCGATAGAACGATACGAGCGCCAGCTGATAGCAGAGCGAAGGGCGCGACGACAGCAACGCAACGCTACTCGTCGTAATGGCATCGCGCTCTCCCTCGTGGGCTGGACTGGGTACCGCAATGAGCTCATTGAGCGTGAGCAACAGAGCTTTGGACTGAAAACTGAGCCGCTACTCACTGATGCCCCAACGCGAGTGGTCGTTCAGGAGGGCGAGGGCTTCCGACCAGCGTCTCCGAGCCAATTGGTACACGAGCGCACTGCGCGGCTCTCGTGAGGAGCTCAGTAGCAAGCGCTTGACTTTGTGAAACAATTTGTGGCTACAAAACAGTCAACTGCCCATACTCTCGACGTTGCGCTGATCTCTGTGTGTGTCTGGTAGATTGTTTAGTATTCATCAGATTTTGTCTTGACTCACCCTCTACTCATACTGCAGCTATCGTGGCTATATAATCCCTATGGTTATAGATCCTCGAGCACCGAATGAAAGCTGAGAGCTGAGAGTCCTGGGTTGAAGTCGGAGTCGCTTCTCACTGATGCGTTGATACGAGAGTTCGTCCAGGAGGGCAAAGGTCTCCAAGCAACATCTCTTGGGAGAGGCTCACCACTACCGCACCCAATAAGAGTCCCTGGTTCGGCTGCTCATGTAGCGCAGAATTTCATTTACCCTTCGATGGTTCGGAAATGTCTTCTGGTCTCTTGTGACGGTGGTAAAAAAAAAAAAGTGGACGCGTCAAGCTCACTCACCTCGCTAAAGTATCCTAAAACTACCACCTCTAGCGCAGTATCATGAGTCCATCAACCTGATCGAGAGTAGGTGTCATCTCAAGCAACCAAGAAATCACAAGCCAAATCGCGGATAACCTTCATTTCAGATTTGTAGTGCAGCCATGACATCCAGGAGCAGGAGCAGCAGCAGCGGAAGCCAAGGCGCCTCAACCGTAGGCATCATGACCATCCCAAGCGCGTCGCTGCAGACGCCTCTGATACGTGCGGGTGCCACGCAACAGATGTGGCTCGCACGTGCTTCGAATGTCTCAACATCAAGCTCAAGAACGGCGAATCAGTCCGTACATTGTCTTGTATGAAGTTGTTCATACACCATGTCCTATAATAGGATTACTTACTTGTGTCCTATTTATCCTATAATAGTGCGCGATCAACCCCTGCAGAGTGTGCATGGACTCGAGGGCTGCGTCCAACTACCAGCCGTACTTCAACGCGACGTACTACGTCGTCAGTGCCAACACTTCGCGCCACGGCAGCCAGTTTTACTGGTCCACAGAGGCGACGTACTGTGCCAGCGACGATGCCACGTACGCAGGCTGCCGGTCAAAGTGGGTCACCGCGTTCGAGAACCAGTCTCTTGTATCCGACTTTACGTGCACCGGAGCTGGTGGCTGCGTCTGCACCGCGTACTATGAACTGCGGCAGACATTCGACTTATTAGCGCTCAGCGAGCCCTACAACATTGGGAACAAGATGTGCTACCTCCGTGAACCTGAGCCTGCCTGGGAAACAGCGAACACGAGACTATCTCTAACGATTGTCAACGCCATCGCGCTCATCACTGGGTCCGTGGCGATCATAGTGGTGGTCCGCGGGTTGATGATTCAGTTCCGTCGGAGTACGTTGGCATGATACGTCTTGCTGGTTGGTTGTAATGGTTATCTAACACTCTGTTTTACTTATTATGTGTGCAGGACGCCATGAGCGCCGGATAAGATAGCAGTGCGAAGCATTCTGCCAAGTGACACCCGTCCAGACAAGTCACTTCGGTCCAATACTCAACCTCGACGGCTGGAACGGCTATCAACAGCAGCTGATTGACTGCGAACAGGAAACGCTGGGCTTCACGTCTGCTTCGACCCAAGTAGTGATAACGAGAGACGAAGATTTCAGTCCAGCGTCTCCCAGTCAATTGACCAGGCAGCAGGGCTCCACTCATTGGTGGTCGTGGTAGCTTTGAAGTACTAGCAATGAGTGGTGAGCCGAACAATCCCATAGGGTATTCGCTGAGACTTCTGTGGATTATCAAGCCCGAGTTGTAGCAGCGGAAGGTGGATCTGAATGTGAGCCGGGCTTGGCGGCTGAGCCACATAATGCGACTGGTCGATTCAGCAATGCTGTCTCTCGAATATTTACTGCAATAAGTATTTTATTAAGCGCGAACAAAAAGAAAGCTTTGGATTAATAAGCTAATTCACTGATCACTGACGCACCGACCAACTTGGTGACCATTCAAGAGGACTTTCGACCAGTGAATCCAAGCCAATTGATGCGCTAGTCGTACCTCACAACGACCGCAAAGGAGCTACCTCGGTGACTTGTGCCAGCGCCGCACTGTGATCGTCAGCAAATACAAATACTCTCCACTGCCGACGCTTCCAAGCCATTCCTTTGTTAACATTGTCAAGGTTCTCGACATTTCAATCCACCAACTGTAAGCAATTTTCCAGGGTTTCCAAATATTACCTCTGAAACTAGACATACGCAATAATAAAAAGGATTTAGAATCCGCACCGTCTAAAGTATCCATCCTCATTTTTCGTATTCAGACGACCGCAAATTATAAACTTAAACGGGAGTTGATGAGTCACTTTGGCATTCAGTACCACACAAAAGACCACAAGACCACAAGACCACCCGAGAGCCCACGAGAGCCCACGAGATCCACGAGCATGGCCTCCAGCAGCAGCAGTGGCGAATCAATCACGGCGAACGTGACCGTCACGCTCGCTACGTCGACCCCCAGCGCCTCAGGCGGTCCCTCGAGGAAAAGCACAGTGCTGAGCGCCGCTGAGTCGTGCGGATGCCAGGCGAACGCCGTGGCGCGCACGTGCTACGCGTGCCTCAACCAGCAGATAACCGGACAATCGGTGCGTTCAATCGTGTTGACTTGTTCGTGGTCCTTCTCTCAATGTCCTAGAATATGACCCCATACTGACTGGCTCGTATAACTTACTAGTGCGTGATCAATCCCTTCGGTACCTGTATGAACTATGCGTCTGCACTCTCCTACAAGTCGTACTTTGACATGGTGAACATGACGGCGAACGAGAGTGCCATTGGCCTTGGAAGCGAGTTCTTCTGGTTCAAGAACGCGACGTATTGCTCCAGTGACGACGCTACGTGCACTAATTGTCGAGCAAAGTGGATCGACGCCTTCCAGAACCAGTACCGTATATCCAACTTTTCGTGCGTTGGCGCAAGTGGCTGCGTGTGCACTGCTTTTTGTGAGCTGCGCCAGTTGGCTACCTTCCCAACTGTGAACTACAGCTCCGGATCAGAGACCTGCTACGATCGGAGTGGAATCGCGTGGAGCAGAACTGACCAGGACAGCCTCATGCTCGTCCGCAACATTATAACACTGCTGCTAGGCGCGCTGATGGTCGCCATGGCAGTGCGCCAAATCATGACCCAGTACCACCAGTGTACGTGTCTGGCTTCGGAACGCTTGTGCGTTATTAAAATACTAACCTTGTGCTATATTGCTACTTTCTACCTCGTCTATAGACCAACACGATCGTCGGATGAGAGAGCGACGAGCAGCTCTTCGCCAGCGCGACGACACCAGTCGCTTCGATCTCATGCTGACGCTCGAAGGCTGGAATGGGTACCGCGAACAGCTCATTGAGCGCGAGCGGGAGAGTCTAAGGTTGAAAACCGAGCCATTGCTATCTGAAGCGCCGACTCGGGTCGTGATAGCCGAAGGTGAAGGGTTCCGTCCAGCATCTCCGAGCCAACTGGCCTGGCAGCAGCACTCCGTACAAGAAAGCTGATAGAAAGCTGGCCAAGCCCTGCTGCTGTGCTGAGTTTCGGGAGATATATCAATATTCTTGAGGATACAGTACGGCGCAGAGTGAGCATTTCCAAAGCGACGTGAACGATTGGTTCGAAAGGTGATATCAGACAACCCTCTGACAAGGCGCTGCATTAAGGAGGAGATTAACTGCCTGACAGGTAAAATTCAGCGTACCTTCCGCACATCCAACAGTCACATCTCGGCCAGATCAAGCGACTTCGGTACCAAGACCCGAGTGCAAGGCATTGCCTTTGCGCGCAGCTCACTTTGCTGCTGATTGATTTCTTAGTTCGCGTTAATCGTGCGACATTACGCAGCCTAGGCTCACCAGAATACGTGGTCCTCTTTCAAAGTAGATAAACATGATTCATGTAGAATTTCAAAGTGTGTGGGCGTATTTTCCCTGTGATCTGCATACAGCATGACCATCGAACAAGAGACCAACGTAGTATAGCAGACGACCCCTCAGTCTCGCGCTGGAATGGGTGTCGTAAACAGGAGAATGTGGCTCAAGTTGGAGTCGCTGCTCCCTGAGATGGTACTCCGAGTGCGACTCGACCCGATGCCTTATCAAATGGTTTGAAGAGGATTTTTTTAGTGCATTTAGCAGCAATAAGCAGGATTTCGGAACACCATCGTGTTAAGTTTACACTTCATCAACAACCAAAGTCGGTTGAGTCACCATCCATATCGAGTACTTTACTTAGTCGCGATGTAAAGTCAGCCAAGATGAGAAGCTGCTCAAATGAGCTGCTCAAATTCAACATGTCCACACGCAAATTCGACGCTCACCATCCAGACACGAGCACGCGATGGTGTCCAGCAGCAGCAGCAGCAGCGCCTCGGCCAACGTAACGGACACCGTAGCGTCCACCCCAGTGCCATCCAAAGTGACCACGCCAGTTCCGTCCGGAGTGTCCTCCACAGCGAGCCCCACCAGCAAAGCTGTCGCTGTGAACGCAGGCGACACGTGTGGCTGCCGTGCGAGTGGCCTGGCGCGCACGTGCTTCGAGTGTCTGAACATGAATCTCCAGGACGGCGAGACGGTGCGTTGCATAGCACAGCTATCTAGTGAGCAGGGGCTGTGTATATTGATGCTGCGCTTGTGTGCATCCATTCATGATAACAGTGTGCGGTGAACCCGTACGGCGCGTGCATGGCTTCCGCAACCGCTGTGGCGTACGAGTCGTACTTTAGCGCGTCAGTGAACAGCACCATCATCCCACACGGCAACGAGTTCTTCTGGTCCTCGAACGCGACGTACTGTCCAACTAGCGACGAGACGTGCACCGAATGTCGAGCCAAGTGGGGGACCAGCTACCGAATGCAATCGTTAAGATCCAACTTCTCGTGTGTCGGAGCTGGCGGGTGTGTCTGCTCCGCGTACTGCGAGCTCCGACTGACAATGAATGACTATCGGGAGTTCGACCTCTACAACGCAGGGCTGGAGGTCTGCGCTGCCGGTCAAAGCGTAGCGTATGGTGGTTCGAACAGCATCACCACGGTGCGCAACGCCATGTCACTGGCGGTGGGCATCGCAGTCTTCCTGCTCATTGTGCGTCAGTGTGCGAGCCAATTTCAACAGAGTACGTGGTCCTCCGTCAAAGTAGATCAGAAAGCCCTGAACTAGTGAGCTACTTTGATATTGATACTTGTAATTTCTCTTGATTTATGAAGGTCAGTACAACCGCCGAATGCGAGAGCGGCACCGAGTTCTGCGCGAGCAGCGCAATGCAACGAGTCGCTTTGGTTTGAGTCTGACGCTCGAGGGCTGGAATGGGTACCGAGAGCAGCTCATAGAACGCGAGCAGGAGAATTTTGAGCTCAAGGCCGAGCCGCTGCTCACGGAAGCTCCGATCCGAGTTCTGGTCGAGGAAGGCGAGTGCGTGCGACCAGGGTCTCCAAGTCAACTGGCGACGCAGCAGCGACGTGGGGTACAGGCGTGACGATGCCTAGAGGGACGTAATGTGCACGTATTGACAGTTCATTGTTGTAGCATATCCAGCTGTATTGGTGTTGGACATCGTTGTGATAGACGAAGGTCTTGACATCTAGCCTCTAATAATGCATTTAAAGGTATACCTGTACAAATGCCACCGCTAGCTATTTCAAACTACAACATCTAGAACGTTATGTAAACTAAACAGGTAGAAATCATATTGATACGCCTCGTTTAAGTATCAACTACTTGAACCCTAGAAATCGAACATGTGCAGATGAATCTTCAATCGTAAACCTTAACGGGAAGAAGTTTATGCTCACCATCACATTGGCCATCTCGGGAATTCTGAATTCTCGCTCATTTGCCCCACTCGACGAGCTCCATGGCGTCTGCAGGCAGTAGCAGCAGCTTGGGCGACGTGGGGGGCGTCGTCAGCACTCCAGCGCCCACCAGTGCCCCGGTGCCCAGGACGAGCGTCCTGCCCAGCAGCTCCGGCGACACATGTGGCTGTCACGCGAGCGGCTCCCCCCGCTCGTGCTACGAGTGCCTCAACATCAAGCTCCAGAGCGGCGACTCGGTGCGTCTGTGTGCTACTATGCTGTCTGACTCTGATAGCCAAGGCACCTCATAGTATTGCGCGGACGTGTGTGTATATTATAGTGTGTCGTCACGCCGCTGGGGCTCTGCATGAGCTCGTCGAGCGCCGCTGGGATGCAATCGTTCTTCAACTCGACCTTCTCGCTCTGTGCGTCGGCTCGGAACTGCAGCATCGTGATGCACTCGAACCAAAACTTTGGGTCCTCCAGCTCCAAATACTGCGAGGCGACGGACGCCAGCTGTGCGAGCTGTAGAGCGACCTGGCTTGACGCCTACGAGATGAACCTGATGCGAGACACGACCAATTTCCTGTGTGCTGGGATTGGTGGCTGCATCTGCACAGCCTACTGCGAGCTGCGAGAGGCTGACGACATATCGCTCCCGTCAGCGTACGACACGGGAGGAGAGTACTGCTCCGCCATTGGGTCGGGGAGTACCTTCAACGTGAACACTGTCATGAATAGCATCGCGCTGATCGGATCGGCCGTCTTGATGGCGTTCTTGCTGCGCTCGGGCATCACCCAGTTCCGTCTGCGTATGTGTGACTTCTCTTTTTATGTATTGCTTGGAACGAAGGCAAGCATCTCACATATTTCGAATGCGTACTCTGGTGACGTGTAGGCGAATTCCAGATAAACGCGGCAGCGAGACGCCGAGCTGAGCGCATCCAGCGCATCGTCGCGAGAAGCTCGCAACTGACGCTCAACCTCGAAGGCTGGAACTCGTACCGCGAGAAGCTCATCGGGCGCGAACTGCAGGACCTGGGGCTCAAGACCGACGCGCTCCTCTCGGAAGCGCCGTCGGCTGTTATCGTGGAAGAAGGCGAGGGCTTCCGTCCAGTGTCCCCTAGTCAACATGCGCGACACTCAGCACACGCGCCCTGATGGCGATATTTATGAATGAAGTTCGAATTTTGCTGGAAGATCAAAGTTGTTGGTTGGTGCTGGACAGTGGTGTATTCTCTATTGTCGTATGGGGGATGCAAGGCGGTTCCAGGATCTTTGGTAGTCAAAGACTTCAGCAAAGTTCGCAACATGGGGACTGGCGTGTATTGGCCAATGAGTCACTGGACTCCAATCTAGCTCCGGCCTTCCATCCAGGCGCCAACGAGTTCTTCAAAGTAGGCTCCAGCAAGGACAACCCGCTTAGGAGTTGGGACAGAGAGCGACATTTGGACAGACGAAGGTTTCCAAAGGGAACTGGGGAGCGGAAATGCTGGCGCTCGGGTCGACGCGCCATCCAAATTATGCTTGGTCAGCACCAGTGAGTGCACCCAGGCTGGTCAATGACGGCTTCAAGAAGCAGCCACCGAGCGATGGCGCATTCACGAAGTGCGAATCGCAACGCCCTGCATTTTTCACGCAGACTTGGGAGCTGGCTGGCAATGCCAGAACCCGATCGTGCTGGTCAATAGCAATACCTCCGCTGCTAGGGTGTGCTTATACACCGCACATGATCTTACGCCAACTAAAGCTAGGCGGCTTGGGTGCAATCGCTGGTAGCCATTGATTTGAATCGCTGTGGTAATGGGTCTGGAGAATTCAATCGAGCAACTAAACGTTTCCCTATGCTTGAAAAACAGCTTTCCTCCAGCAATTTTGAGCCGAAAACTTCCAGCGTCCTCGTGAATCTCATCACCGTCACAAGTGATGTGCAACACAACAACTTCAAACAGTTTTATACCCTGAATGTTGTATTTTAGAGAAGGAAGGATTAGTAATGTACCGATGTACCCAGCGCTGTCCCCAGTCGGCCGCTGGGCTCATGCATTCAGCCATTCCTCAATTCGCCTCCCAGCAGCTCAAATCCCCACCAGCCAGTCGAGATGAAGGCGGGCGCCATGTACTACACCACTTACGACTCGTACGACTCCGAGTCATACGAGACCTACTACGTCATCGGCTCGATCGTCGGCTGCGTGTTTTGGATCACTGTCATATACTGCTGCATCCGTGCCTGCCGCAAGACAGAGGCTCCTCGTACGTATAAATATTTATCACCTGCTGGTTGATCAGCTCTAACAAACGGTTGTGTATTTATTTATTTACATAGAGGTCGTGCAGATAATCCAGAACCCGCAGCCACAGGTTCATTACATCATCCAGCAGGACGCCATAGGCCCCGACGGCAACCCGCTGCCAGCGGCGGGCACTAACGGCGCTCCGATCATGTACCAGCAGATCCAGGGTCAGTTCGTGCCGGTGACGGGCTACCAGCCACCAACGGTGGTCACGCAGAACGCCTATGGGAGAACAATCGAGTCGCAGAACACTGTTTAACTACCCGCTTGTAGAGTAGCTCGCCCTGAGAGATGAGGAATTATCAGGAAATCCATTATTAAGTTTTGAAAGATGGATGCAGTGAAAGCGATGAAGACAATAACCAAGCAACATGTAGTGTTGTATAAATTGTCTCCCGAGACGATCATGTACAATTCTCAATTCGGCTCAACTCGTTGGTTGATTTGCAGACTGCGACTCTGCAAATCCTGCTGCCATCCTGCAAGCTCATGACTTCAGTCTTACCACCAACCATCAGATCATGAATGAGAGTCACATCTGCTGACCGAAGGGCTGACTCGTTCGTTGACGAGCATCTCACCAGGTTGGTGCAATAATATAAAAAAGCTTCTAGGCAATAAGGAACATATACTACTAGCAGTGTACATCAGCAACAACATGTGCGGTCCACGACAACAATTATTATATGTCGTTTAAATACAATCCTGCTTTGATGCATGAGTGAAGTCCAGGACGGGTTGCGGTTTGTAGTTATCTATAATCAGTCTCAACTGGTGTTCTAAACCTTTGGTGAGTACTGTGCAGCCACTGGAGCTGCGGCAGTTGGTGGCTGGTAGCTGGTCACCGGCATGAACTGACCCTGCACTTGCTGGTACATGATCGGTCGGCCATCCGCATCCACCGCTGGCAGTGGGCAGCCATCAGGGCCCATGGTGTCTTGGTGGACGATGTAGTGGATCTGCGGTTCATTCTGGATTATCTGCATGACCTCTGTGTAAATAAATAAAACAGCACACGCAATCTCTTATTAGAGCCATAGTCCATCTACAGTAGTGTCAACACTAAGACAGAGATATACGTACGAGGGCGTTCAGCGATCTTGCGGCATTGTCGGAAGCAGCAATAGATGAGCGTACCCCAGACGACGCAGCCAGCGAGCACACCGAAGACGACGGTCAAGAGCGTGTTGTCCGAGTTGTCGCTGGCGCTCGCCTTCATCTTGGTCGGCGTGGAACTTAGGAGGCTGGTGGGGAGTTGGTGAGCTCTGCAAGGCGAATTCAAGAATGGCATGTTGCCTGTGCTGGAACCGATTGCGGCCGCAGCAGCGGTGATGAGCGCATTTCCCAAATGAGTCTCCACCACAAATCTTGGTGAGGTTGTGGTGCCACAGAAGTGGTACCAACTCAGAATTGGCACCAACTCAAATCCGATACGAAAATCGAATGTAGCCAAAATCAAATTTGGAAATGTAGCCATGGACACTCGTATTCAACCGAAGCAATTGAAACATATTGGCTTAGTCCTGCAGCGAGTTTTGTTTTCCCAAAGCGAGGCTGTTGTGATAAGAGCTGGCGTTCATTCGTCAAAAACATCTTGCTTTCACTATGGATGTGTATGTTTTTATTCACTCAGAACAAACGTACAGCGTTTGCTCTAGGGAAGTCAAAGCAGACACATTCAACACAAAATCGTTTCCGAGCCATTATAATAGCAGTAAACATGCGCCAGCCAGTTTCTGTTGGGTTAAATTCAGTGGCTGCGAAGCTTTTTACTAGATCTCATGTAGGGAGGTATCACTGTACATCATCGCTTGCTGCCGCAGTCGCCGAGTGATGGTGCCGATATTTTTCTCTCAACCCTCACTCTCTATTCTCAACTTCTCGCGAGATTGTGTGACCAGACCAGCTTGTCTGTAACACTCAAATCATTTTTGTACCTCGAATGGTTCTGGAGAAAAAAAATCCGCAGCCTGCACCCAGTCTGGGGCTGGTAGGTGTTGGGCCTGTGGGCGTGCACATACTTCCAGTCATTCAGCAATTCGCCTTCCAGCACACAAGTCCCCTCTCCCACCAGCTCAACTCCCCACCACCACCACCACCACTAATCAACCAAGATGAAGGCCAGCACCATGTACTACTCGTACGACTACGACTCGACCTCGTACTCGACCTACTACATCTTCGGCACCATCATCGGCTGCGCGTTCTGGTGCGCCGTGATCTTCTGCTGTGTCCGCGCCTGCCAAAAGACAGAGGCTCCTCGTACGTACAATTATCACTTTCTGCCCTCGCAGTCAAGCACTGGACATGACTCTAATAAGTGGTGTTGATTGCTAATTTTTTTACAGAGGTCGTGCAGGTGGTGCAGAACCCGCAGCCCGAGGTCCACTACATCGTCCACCAGGACGCCATGGGCCCCGACGGCAACCCGTTGCCAGCGGTGGGCACCGACGGTGCTCCGATCATGTACCACCAGGTCCAGGGTCAGTTTGTACCGGTGACGGGCTACCAACCTCCAACGCTGGACGCGCAGAACGCCCCAGTGAAGGCTACCGAGTCGCAGAATATTGTTTAAAAGCCACAACTACGTCTTAGGTAGACCAGCTTGCCCAGGGAGATAGATAGGATCATATAAGTAGATCCTTTGCAGTATTGTTTAAAATGTATACCATGCAATATTATTGTACGAATTCGTATCGATTGGAGCTTCTGGAATCATACTACAGATAAACCTGGCTAATCTGATCCCTGATAAATTTGATATCCTAATATACATGATTGCCACTCAATCCGCCGATACCGTTTCTATATAAACGTATGGGGAAAATCTGATGCATCACAAAATTGATATTTGATACCTCATCGCCCAAAATTTGATACTTTTTCTATGTTGTTTCATGCATATCTTGA
>JAASFV010000590.1:0-18572 GCA_023334015.1 Globisporangium paddicum
CCCCCCCCCCCCCTTCTCGATCGTCTTCGCCCATCTTGGGGAAAGATAACGACAACGCAAACTGCCGCACTAGCTTGTCCCAGAAGCGCGGGTTCTCGTAGCCGCCCAAGTCCCGGGCAGCACGCCAGTGCGTGCCACACGCCCAGCGTCTCGCACAGCCCGTCTTGTCCGTTTCGTAGGCACCACGACGCCGAGCATACGACTCGCGTCATGGACAGAATTGGTCGAGCGAGCTATGCGCACTCCCTCGCCAGCAGCAGCAGTCGAGTCCCTTCCAGTCTCAGTTTGAGGCATTTTCAGGCATAAAACTTGGGAGTCGACCAGCCACGGCCTGCGAGATGGGTTCCAGGTTCAAGTCCTGTCATGAAAACCCGATTTGCGGGGGGAAATCGGGTTTTGACGAACTGCTTCCAATGACCGACAAGCCTCCCACCAAGCTGCACATGAAATACCGAAGCTATAACAACTGGATGAGGGCAGATACCATCGAGCTTTTTTTCTGCTACGGAGTGAGTCGCACGACGAGCGACCTGCGACCCGAAGCGAACTGGAGGATGAGCACTACGAGAACAGTGTCCAGGCGATAGAATGCACTACGATGTCGCCATCCATGCTCGTCGCCAGCATGATTAAACACGCTTAGAAGTGCGAGTCGCCGGCGACGGTCCTGGTTATTCAGTGAGTCGTCGCCGTTGAAAGCCTCCACATCCGCCAAGCTCGTGCCTGAGCCCGCGCTGCTCGCTCAAGTGCAGCTCGCGAATGTACTTGTTTGTGCGGTGCATGTCCACCAGCGCTCGCTCTTCTCTCCGCAGGACCATTGACTTAATGTGCAGCTTGTTGAGCAAGCTCGCGCCCAGATACTGTGCGTGGCGCGTCAGGATCGAAATCAGTGCACTGACGTCGCACGACTTGTATTCGACCGCAAGCAACTCTAGCTTGCATTCCCGTCGGCCAAAGAACCGCTCCAGTGAAGGCTGGCTCAGCCTTCGCGACGTGCTGTTGACGCTCAAACACCAAAGGTTAGGACACACGACGGCCAGCGGGTCGGGAAGAGTCGTGTTGATGTTCAGCCCGTCGATCTTGAGTGCGATCACGCGCTTTCCGATCGCATCCAAGAACTGCAGGGTCTTCATCATCGTGCAGTGTCCATGCTGCTCCACGGCATCGATGGTTGACTTCGGTGGCGCTGGTAAGACCCACTCATAGATCTCAACGAGATCTGATTCGCGAATCCACACGAATCCGACCGCAGGAACAAGCACGCAGCGTCACTAGCCTTGCGCATATTTCATGCTCTTGAACATCTTGAAAGCCAGTAAGTGGAGACATGCTGTCACATGGCTTCTCATAAGTCGCGCCGCCGCTTTCGACTCGGGCCAGCTGCAACGACAAAGTCTCTGGGTCGTGGGTCTGATGCTGCTGCTCGTTTATATCATTGCCACCCTGAACATCCATCGCTCGCGCGAGACGTGAGGCTTCGTGAGTACGGCAGCGTCAAGAAGAAGCACGCCAACCGGTGAGAGTCCAAGTTTTGCTCACACAGAGTAAGTGATTTAACGCCGTGGCGGCATTCAGACCCGCACTCTATCGCATCTCGGAGAGCGCGAGTCTGCAGAGTGCTCGTAATAAACTGAGCAAAAGCAGCCATCGTGACATCGCTGGCGATATCCATCTTGACGTCGAGCATCTTGACCGTCTCGGGAAGAGCCTTGAGCAAGCTGGTCAGGTCTGCGAGCTGTGTCGTCGTCTTGATACTCAAGTCAGGTAGCCACGGTCCTTCAAAGCGGAAACGAGGCTGGTCGGCAGCCACGCTTGGGTGGATTGATGACGCTCGACTGAGGTCCGACGTCACCGACTGAATCAGCTGCAGAAACCTTTTGTACAACTCCGCGGAGCTCAACTGGTTGGCAAATCGCACCTTTACCAAGATTCCAATCGGGTGGTCGGAATGGTCATGTTTGTGGTCCATGAACGAGCTCAGACGCGCGATTGTGGCTCGGTATTGCACGCTTGAGCTGCTGAACTCCACTCCGCCACAATCGCTTCTGCTTCTTGCTCGCTCAGCATCGTGTCTGTGCGCAAATGGCAGGGACTGAGTCGGAAAGAGAAACAGAACTGAAGAGAAAGCACAAAGGCAGTCAACGACTCGCGTCCCATGCTTTATCCTTGAGACCGTGCAGGTGTCAGCGCCATTCACTGCGAGATCCCTACGTTACGATATTTTTTTTCCTGTTTGATTGACCATTAATCAGAAGCTCGTCAGCAAATTTATTCACAGTACCTAGCAGTCACCTAGAGTTCATACCTTGACGCGCTCGGAGTGAGCTGCAGGAACATTGTCAGTATGTATGGGCGGATGATTTCTGACAATCTTGATCGTCCAATGGGCTCCAAGATACTTTGTCACCCCTGGTAGACACGGAGGACTGACTGCAAGCGGTTGTCGCCCGAAAATTGGCTAGTGTCGTTGTGGACGCTTCGTTGCGACCACAATCGAGTCCTAGAAAGCGTCATGTGAGGTCCCAAGTTGGCGCATCCTCGCGGTTCTCTCGAGCTGCATGGTGGTCGTTTTAAATGACTGCGAGAATGTCGGCGACGAGCAATTCGCCGAAGTCGAAATGCGCATGTTAATCTCGAATCACGCATGGTCTTGGAGACAGCTGGCAAGAAACGTAGACACAGAAGAAACGAGAGTGTATAATCAGCCAGGGATACGGCATAATTTGATTCGCACAACCGTAGCTGATCTCCTGGGGGTGACTTGCGCAGTACCTGGCGACTTGGGATCGGGTGGCGAGCCACTCAGCGACCACGGACGGCGCGCGTGAATCGCCCGCGGCACCGCAATAAGGAATCAGAATTACCAGCAAACATAGATTTGTTGGCGCATTGTGGATGACAGGTCGCAGTGTTGTTCACACGCACGGCTTATTCATTGCAGAAGAGACATACACACATGCAGTACTAGTCATGTCAGTATACAACTACGAACACCAACGCAATCGCCATCACCGCATGCACACTTGCTTGTATGAACGTACGCACGGGACGCGATTGCAGTGGTGAGAGTAGCGGACAGCTTGCGACAGCAGCGCTTCGTCCAGCGCGTCGCTCGACCGTGTGTGCAGTTGCTCACGCTCACCGCCGGAACGGCGGTGTCGCGATCCCGTCAGTCGCGCCTGCGTGAGCGCGGCGCGCTCTTCACAGACCGTCCATTTTGGTGTTTTGCGCCCATACCAAAAATGGCTTCAGGAAGCGTGACTCTCTAAATTAATAACCGAGTGTTTTCTGGTATCAAATAATAAGGTCACTACTGTACCATCATAAAAGAACAATGAGTCTCTAATTTAGTACTGGTTTTCCTTTTAAAAAAGAACAGTCCTCACTGTACTCTACCGTCCAGTATTGCGCACCTCTACGGTACCGTGCGTATAACTTTGCCCACGCACGGCCGTTGCTTTTTTCGGCGCGAACCCACACACAGAGACGACACGTTCATCGTGTTGAGGGGAACGCACAGGACGCGTGACGTGTGCGACGGCGCCTTCTCTCCAGCAGCAGCAGCGCTCCCCCTTTCCGGCTGCCTACGCACGCACTCGTCTGGAGCTGCACCCGCGTCGTCTGGAGCTCGTCGCCAGCAGCTCAAGAAGAAGAAAAAACTCTTTTTTTGGAGACCGAGACAGGGCGCGTCGTGTTAGGACTATAGCAAGCGACCGGTGGCTGCTGACGAGAGCGCGAGCATGAGCCAACGACAGGGCAGGAGCACCAGCAGTGCGGCCGCGCCGATCGGACTCGAGCAGGTCGCGGGCGAGGCCGAAATGGAGCGGCTGTACGGCCAGCTCGGTGACCTGAACGTGGCGGAGAACGACGTCGAGGGCTCCGAGAGCCTCTCGTCCGAGGACGAGTCGAGCGAGGACGACGACGACGACGACGACGAAGAGGATGACGAGGAGCATGACGCTGAGGGCAGCGAGGAGGAGACGAGCTGGATCAACTGGTTCTGCTCGCTGCGCGAGAACGCGTTCCTGTGCGAGGTGGACGAGGACTACATCGAGGACGACTTCAACCTCACGGGCCTCGGCAACGTCGTGCCGTACTACGACTACGCGCTCGACGTGATCCTGGACATTGAGACCCCGAACGACCAGAACCTGACGCAGATCCAGCAGGAGATGATCGAATCGGCCGCCGAGATGCTCTACGGCCTCATCCACGCGCGCTACATCCTCACGACCAAGGGCATGGCGGCCATGTTAGAGAAATACCAGAACGCCGACTTTGGTCGATGCCACCGCGTCTACTGCCAGGGCCAGCCCGTGCTCCCCGTGGGCCAGTCGGACGTGCCGCGCCACACGACCGTCAACGTCTTCTGCCCCAAGTGCCGCGACATTTTCTTCCCAAAGTCCCAGCGCGCTGGCCGTACGTCCTCCTGCTTGTATTTGTCTGTGTACTGTCTGATGGGTTGGCTCGTTGACTGGAGAGCTAACTTCTCGCATGCTTTACTGGTTTGATGCTATGTAGAAATCGACGGCGCGTACCTTGGCACGACGTTCCCGCACGTGTTCCTGATGACCCATGCGCAGCTCGTGCCGCCGCCTCCCACGCAGGTCTACGTTCCGCGCGTCTATGGCTACAAGGTGCACACGTCGAGCGAGTACTACACAGGCCGCAGAAAAGTCTCCCGCAGTAGGGAGCTAAAGTGACGCTCTGTAGGTAGCAATCTGTAGTTTGCATGCTAGTGAAAACACGATCCTATCTGAGAGGGTGTGCAATCAAATTAGAGATGGGTCTATCTAGGTCTTCGCCACTGAGAGGCTTCGAGTCCGACTGTGTTCCTGGCCAGACCAGATGACGCAGCGAACACGATGTGTTTGGCAGCTGAGTCGCTTCGTTCGCCGCACGCAGTGCCTGTCGCGGAGTTTAGGTGCCGCTTCAAGAGATAGCTTGGAAGGCTTCGCGTTTGTGTTTGGCAGAGCGTTGGTCAATTGCTTCGCGAGCATGTCAGCAACCTCACCTGAGTCGTCGTCCTCTTCCGACACGAGAGCATTCGCATCACGGAGCTCCTGGATGAAGATCTCTGGTCCAACCGTCAGGATAAGCTTCACAACGACGCTAGACAAGTCGACTACTGCTTGCTTCAGGAGACTCATGGCATCGTGCCCCTGGCTCTGGCTCTGGTTCTTCTCAAGCAGGAATTGGACAACGTCGTTGTAGTTTGCATGGTACGGTACTCGGGAGGTCGCTGCCTTCAGCACAGCATAGGACACCCCGGGATCACGGTTGCGATAGAACGCCTCGACGAATTTGATAACTCGCGAATCTGTTGCTGCGATTGTGAGCGCGGTGGTTTCGTCGCTTCAATGAGGGGCGAGAAAAGACAGGAAGCCAGGGTCAATACGCAGCAGCGCGTAGCGCACTCTTGGGTCGCCTTCTATGCGGTGATGGTGCAGAAACTCAACGATGTCGAAGTATCCGTTGGCAGCAGCGTCCATCATTGTCGCACTCGTACAGCCTCTCAACGTCGAGTGATGCAGGAACTCCACGATGTTCAAGTGCTCTCCTTCCGCCGCCATGTCCATCTGGTATGTTCGAGTCTTGCAACGCGCAATGCATGTGTTGCCACGAGCACACATGCCAAACTCGGGATAGCCAGCGGCATTCGTTACCACGGGTGCGCTGGCATCGATGAGATCGAGGTAGTTGACGACCTCGAGTTAGCCGTTCCCAGCTACACCGGCAATAATTTCCGCGAGCCAACCGCGTGGGAAAATATCGTAGAAGTACTTCCAGGTGACCGCTTTGGGCAATGTGTCACGCGATGGCATCGAGGCACCAGGCGCTACTGTGCTCTCGAAGGCAAACTTCATGAGCTTGAGCTGGCCGGCCTGAGCCGCAGCGAAGAGAGCGTGGTGCCGCATCTCCCGCTTCTGGTTGGCGAGGATGAGCTTCACCATGTCTGTCACGCCTTCAAAGATGGCGTGCCTCAATGCCTCTCGGCTGCAGCGCCGCTTGCCGCGCTCATATAAAAACGTCAAGAGGTCGATGTGACCACTTCTCGCAACATAATCGACGATGTACTGGCTGGAGCGCACCTTGCCACACTTGTAGAAATACGACAGAAGGCCATAGTAATCTCGTATCGCCACTTCATTGACAGTGCCTTGCTTCACCACTGACGATATGTGCTCACACAGCCAACGAAGGACCTCGAGGTGGGCTCTCTTCTTGTCAAACACCACGTCTTTTGCTATGAGAAGACGTGGGTCCAGCTCTGGAAGGCGCGTGTAGAGCCGTTCAAGAACCTCAATAGGCGAATTGCCACACTACAGCGCGAGGGCCAAGAGACTATCTTCCCACTTCAAATCAGCGTCTGCATCTCTTGGCTCGCCACTTCTCAGCTCGAGCTCGTCCAGCACGTTCGTGTGGTTGTACAGCACTGTGCAGCGCAGCACGTATTTTGTGTTGAGCCGCCAATCGTTCTTGTAGTCTGGCTGCGCGTTCTGATCTTCATCAGTAGTCGGAAAATGGGCAAGTCGTTGGCCGCGATCGCGAGGTGCAGCCACAGGCCGTCATGCTTGAGGCTGACAACGGGCAGCTTTGGTAATTTTTGGCGCAGCACCGTCGCATGATGTTCTTTAAGGAAGCGGTGGACGGCGAGCGGAAAACCGCTCATGCAGTCCCCGATGAGCTCCCAGAGAGATCGGTTGCTTAGCACGAGCACGCTGGCGTGGACGGCAGCGCTTTCTGGATGTTATCTCAACACACAAACAACCTCACCAAACGATAATTCACAGCCAGAGTCATGCTCAGCCCAACGAAATCCGTCGCCTTCATTTCAACATTGTCGATTAAGAAAGAGTTACTTACTCTTTGACACATACGGGCACAGCTTCAAGCATGGGTGTCGGTGATGGTGCTGGACAACTCAGTGGCGTCGTTAGAAAAGGACTCGGCTGTCTGGTGCAGATGATCGGTCTCAGCGTTCGCTGCCCCAAGCGTCCTCTTTACTCACGCAACCTATCACGGCGCCCTAGGACATTTCAAAGCCCGCGCCAGAGGAGATCGAGATCAATAGCTTGGCGCGCAGCACTCTGAACGACGAGTACGTCGGCAGCTTAAGCGTGTTGAAGCAAGTAGAGGAGCTCGGCAGCAGCTCGTCGTCGTTTCGGATCGAGATCTTCTGCACACAGAATGCTGGCGTCAAGCTACTAAAGCCCAGCGACGGTGCGCGCTGACAGCTCGTCGTGAATCGCAGAAACGCCGCTTGCTCTGACGGCGTGAAGCTTGCGAGTGCCTGCCAGAACCACATCACGCGTTTGTCCATGGCAAAGTACCCACCAGCGTACTTGGCGTTCGCTTTGAGGTCCTCAACGTCGATCTGGCCGCTCTTGCCCGAGATGAGCACCTGCAGCTCGGGTTCGTTGAACATTTGCAGCCAGCGCACGTCAATGATGTCGGTGAGTCCGGCGCGGAACGCCGCGCATTGCGACCGGATCTGCGTGTTGAGGTAATAGTTGGCCACCAAATGGATGTACCGTGTCTTGTTCTGGCTCGTGACCGTGATCTCTCCACCGCCTGCATCGCACGGATAATTACACAATTGCACTCAATACGTGTCCACTTCGCAGGGCTTCTACTCAGACTGAGGGTTCGTACGTACCTGGAATCAGGTCAATCTCTTTCTGGTCGCCAAATACGTCTTGTACGATCGTGTGCGTCAGTCCCAGATCCTCGACGTCACCCTCGTAGGACTTGAGAAACATGAGGTTCTTCAAGATACAATACACAACAACATGCAACACTTGTTAGAGATCACGATGGCGATGTGATGAAACTGAACGCTGGCAACCAACCTTGTAGATCTCCGGGTCAAGCGATGGCAGGTCGTTCACGTAGTTGAACGAGTGGAGCAGCTTGGAGAGGAAGAAGTGCGCGAATTTTGGCTCGACGACAATGCCCTCGTAGAGCGCTTTGCCCAGGATACGTCCGACGAACTGGAAGAGCGTCAAGTGGTCGCTCTCGCGCGTGAAATGCGTCGACGCGGAGAGCGGATTCGGATACAGCAGCTGGTCGCCCGTGGTGAGGAAGAGACCGTACTGCAGATCAAATGCCAGGTTCGACAGGTCGAGCCAGAACTCCTTGAAGAGACCACCGGCGTCAATGCCCACTTCTTCACGGCCAGCAGCGTTCACAAACACGACATTGATGCGTTTCTTGAGATTCGACTGGATTACATTGAGTTTCTTGAGTCCGTCCTCCAAGATCATGCCGCGGCGAATGCGAATGCGGTAGATCGAGCTGCCGTCTCCTTGGTGCAACTGCTTATCCGCTTTGATGATGCGCTGGAAAAGCTTGACGCGGTCTGGGAACGGCACCAAGTACGGCATGGACGCGATCAGTTTGTTAGCCCTCGGCGTGCCCACAAGCACTTCCTCAATCAGCTGGTTGCTGTCGAGTTCCTGGATGACCCTGTGAGTAGCAAAAAGTTAATATAACCAACATCGCCCGGGCAGTAGATAGTCCACCAGCGAGTCAACGAACCAGCTTGTGACGTTGCAGAATGGCTGTCGGGAGCACCGATTGTACAAATCGCGCATTAAGGTGGTCGCTCCGTCAACAACAAACATGCCAAACGCAACATCCGGTGATGATTCGGGCGAGCCCGAGGCAGGAGCAGCAAGGTTGCCGTGCACCCAGTAGGCTGCATGCAGCGCCCGCTTGAGGCTCAACACGATTCTTTCCACCTGGAAGAGTGGGAGCGGGAACTCGTCCTCGTACATCTGTTGAATGGTGCAGAATGAATACAAGTATGTTAGTACGAGCGCATCACAAAATAAATGAGAATACAGACAAGCGCACCTCTTCGTCATCCATCACCACGAGAAGATGGTTGTACGCCAGGCAGAAGAGCGCTAGCGTGGACGCGTACGAATCGCTGGGGTTGACTCGAACCAGGTCTACGTTCTGCATACCAATAAACAACGTGAGAGTCCATAGATTACATCAAGTAAGAATTGTATCAATCTTTCCTCACCTTTGCAAAATCTTCGAAATTGCGCGTTTCTTGAAGGACACACCACAGGAAGTGGACAAGTGACGTCCGCTTCTCGCCATCGCCTTCATGGCTCTGGCACTGGTAGAATGCAAGCGTGTTGAGCAGTTTCATCCCGTGGACTTGGATTTTGTTGTTCTGACGACCCCACCGGAACAAGAAAGTCGCCCATAGGCTCGAAAAAGCCTTGAGATTCTCCAGTGCGAATGGCTTGCCCAGCTTCACTTTCTCCAATCTCTCGGCTGTCTTCGTCACTGGAGGCTTCGTATCCGAGCGCTTCCCTGAAGTTGCCAGATGACGCGCCGAATTCGATGTGTTTGGCAGATGAGACGCTACTTTGGTCTCTTCTTCAAACGCGTTTCGCGCTTTCCTTCGCAAGCCAGCCTTCTCCAGAAGCCCTCGTGCCCAACCAGCTTTTCCGATTGATTTGACTTTCTTCCAGGTCGTCGAGAGGGAGCTCGCAAGCAATGACTCGGATGCGATATCACCAAATCCGTATTGCTCCTACGCCAGTCATAACAAAGATTAGTAACTCTGTCACACCGTGCACAATAGAGCGATATGTGCATACCGCGAGACTGAGAGCCGTGGGGAACATCGGAGTGGGGCGAGCGGTGGAGAGCGGATACCGTAGACTCGATGGGTTGAACCACAAGAGGTTGTTTGCAATCGTGCGCACGTATCGATCTCGAATCAGGATCTGCAGCTGGTCGTTCAATGCTTCTGGGAACACGACGGGCACGGAGTGCGACTCAGAGATTTTAGTCCACGAGACTGCCACTCCGTTGGCAGCGAACGTCTCGGGCGGCACTATCTGCAGCAGCTTGGTCAGCATCTGGGTTTCCTGGAGCACCAGCTCTGGTGTTTTTCCCTCGACTCTAGGAAAAATTTCCAGTCTCGTCAGTCCTCTGCCAATATATAGTCGTAAGCTATTGTGCCTGAAAATGAATGCTCACCTCTCAGAGATCCAGAGGATGTTGCCAAGCAGCCACGTGGAAGACGAGATCCCAACGGCTGGTGCGTCTGGAAGATCAGTGAACAGCTGAGGTCTTGTGTTGGCGACCACCACGAGCGCTTCCCACACAGGACGCTCGCCAAGCTGCAGCAAATGACTTGCGGTGACGACTTCGTACAGCAATGGGATTGATAGAACCTGCACATGCCGTAGAGTAAGTCAATATCACCTCTCATATCCAATGACACTCCTCGCTTTGAAACGTACCTCTTGAACAAACGAGCCTAGGAAGACACTTGACTCGCCACCCGTGGACGTCCGTAGGAAGCGCACGAGCAGGTCCATCATGTCGTTGCACCGCGCTACTTTCGCTGCTGGGATGCCAGAGGCCGACCCCAACTGGTAATGCTGGCCACGGGCACCAACAAACACCATTCGAGCGATCTGTACGAGCGAGCACTTCTGCATATCACTGTACAGCAGGCTCTTGCAGAATGATTTCGTTAATTGGCCCATTGTCGCAATTTGTCTCCCCGTTAATAGATACTCTCGTAGCTCACTGGACACATCTCCAAGCTCGTACACGACTGTAAGCAGCACTGGCGAGGAAGAGGGCGCCTGGACGCAGAGGTCGAGCAAGCGCTTGAGCATCCAGAGCTTCTGTGACGACAGATCGCTATTGAGCGCGTCACCATTCACACTCAGTGCGTCCTTGAAAAGCGTCGCCAGCTGCACGAGACGGCCCGCGTCGAGCGCTGCCCCACGATAGGCAAACAGCAACTTGCGCAGTAGCTACAGCACAGTAACAACAACACAGTCAAGCCAGCACTGCCACAAAACACTATACATCACTATACGCACGTCAAAGAGCGCGTCGAAGGGCAGCGGCATGTCAGGCAGCTGCAGGATGAGCTTGAGCTTGGCGACGTCGCCCATCTTGTGGTCCAAGTCCGCCCGGAGTACGCTCTGGCAGCGTTTCGCCGCCGCGCGGCCGCGCAAAAACGCCTGCAGTCTGCGCGCGACGCCGTCTTTTTCCTTGAGCTGCGAGCGCGCGGCGCGCTGCTCCTTCGCCAGCTGCAGCACGCGCGCGCGCTCGTCGCCGCCACCACGTCGCAGGTCCTTATCGCGGAGGAACATGCTTAGAGAAATGAAGAATTATGAGGAGCTCTTTTAATTTTAGCCAATGGGAGTAGTTTAATTGACTTGCTCGAAGGTTTCATTGGTTAATATGTTTTTCAGATAAATACATTTCTGACTCTGAATCTGATCCAAATGGCATCCGCGATCTCCTCCTGGGCTCAGCCACGTTTGCTTGGACGCTTCCTGATCTTCCAGTGTTGCGTACTTCTTACAGCGATCACGACGTGGCTGGCTTGCTTCACAGTCGCCTGGTGCAGGATACTCGTGCGATCGTATTGCTGGTTCTCGCAGAGAAACCTGACGATTGGGTGGTGAGACGTCTCAACTTCAGCCACCACTGTGAGGTACACCGAGTCGCCGGCTCGGGGGTGTGCCCATGGAGCAGCTTGACGGCTGTCAGGTGGCCGCGATATGCTGCTTCTGCCATGGCGGAGCAGATGTCGCCCTCGGTGCGATTCTCCAACAGGAAACGCACGATTTCACTGTGGCCCTGGCTTGAGGCGAAGTTCAGGGCGTCCACTGTGCAGCCTTCAGTGCGATCGAAGTGCAGAAACTTGACGATCTCGAGGTGTCCCGCCAGCGTTGTGCCGTTCATCTCCCACGTGGAGCAGCGTGCCGGTGAGCAAAACCGATGGACGAGCTCCAGGACTGCCAGATGACCCTTTCTCGTGGCCTCATCCATAGCAATTGCTGCGCAGCTCAGCGCGTAGTTGCCGCAGAAAAACTTGACGAGCTCCAGATGCCCTTTCCGGGCGGCGCCGTCCAGTCCATCTGCAGCACAGCCTTCGCTACGGTTCTTATGGAGGATTTTCACCACATCCACGTGTCCAGAGGCAGCGGCGCACTCATCGCCTTGTCAGTGCAACTGCAAGGCAAGTGTACGTGGAGGTATTCCATCATCTTGAGATGTCCATTCGAAGCTGCAAAGCCGATTACTTGTGGAGCCGCGAGCACAATGGAGCTTTTGAAGAGGAGGAGCTTCACCAGCGTCAGTTGATTGTACACTGCTGCAGCATTCACTGCAGCTTCCGCCACGACTTCGCTCCCACTCTCGAGCACGACGAGCTTCACGATGTCCAAGTCTCCTTTCTCAACCGCGCATACCACTGCGGCTCGCGTCCAGCGCACGGCGGTGTACTTGTAGAAGTACTGTAGGACGCTCAAGTGGCCTCGCTTCGCCGCGTCGTTCACTACGGCCTGCGAGACCAAGCACTGGTGATCATGCAGCCACTGGATTATCTCGAGATCGCCATTTTTCACGTGAAGATCCATATCACGCGTCAGTAGCGGATAGGATTCCTGAGGCGCATGTGCGTACAGCCACTCGAGCATCCGCACATCGGGATCCTTGCTCTCCAGAGCGATGCGCATGAGGTGAGGCTCCCACTTGAAGCCCTGGTGACTCGCTTTTAGCTCTCTGGTGATCAGTTCAAGCGGCGGTTGTAAAGCATTGCGCAGCGCTGCAGTTTCGCGACGCCTAGCTTCGGGTCGTGACGATAGTGTACTTTTGCGGCGAGCCTGAAGAGCAGCTTGAGCATTTCCATGCTGTTCGCTACTAGCGCGAGGTGGAAGAGCACCCCACCTCTGTGCAGGTCGCCTACCCGACGGTCTCCATACCTCTCAAGGTACGATTTTTTTTCTCCTCCTGGTAGAACTGGAGCACTTTGTATGGGTAACCGGTCATGAAGTCCGTCACGAGCCTCCACAGCACCAAGTTCGTCAGCTCCACGACGGCCACTTGGCCTGCGACGATCGCTGGTGCTGCTGCTGCGTTCATCAGCAGGTCAAGCAGCCTTAAAAGCACATGAGTGAGACGACAGCCTGAATACGAGGAAGACTTGCTGTCAAGGGAGAAGATTCGCGATTGAGGAAAAGCTGGAAGCTGAAAAACCACACGAGCTTGCGCATACGACTTGCTTTCAAATGCGCAAGCTGAATCTTTGGATGCGGAGCTTCGTTGCAATGGTATTGGGTATACTTTTTGTGAGCCCAATGGCACTGGCGGATGTTACTCGAAGGAGGAGGAGCCAGTCAATCCTGATCATATCCACCTACGAGAAAACGAACGAAGGACCATGAGCGAGCCCCTTGCGGCAGGCGGCGCAGCAGTTCACGCTTCCATGCTCATGCTGAACAATCGACCACTCCTGGAGCTCATCACGAGTTTCGTGAGCGGCTTCCCATTCGCCGTGCACCGCTTCCTCGAAGAGCACGCGCGATGGTGCTGCCCGAAGGCCTGCGCGCTGGCAACCTCAAGCGTGACGGACTACTGCTGCATCTTGCGGTCGCAGCCGGCGATCTCGAGATCTTCTGACTGCTGATGTAGCTCAGGACACTCAGCCCACTCTACAATAATGACCGACGGCTCAACACAACGCGTGTGCTGCACTATGCAGTGCTATTCAACCGCACGGATGTACTGGACGAGCTCGAGCTTAGCACTGGGGAGCTAGATGGTGGCTGCAAGTGGGAATACGAGCTCATGGTGCTCGCGCTGCGGCGCACAGATCCAGCCTTTCCAGTCCTCGAGCGGGTCTACGCGCGCATGAAACGGCGAGGTCCGCGTCTTTTGAAGGCAAGAGACGTGTGTTCCACACCAGCGAGGTGATCTCGAGGTTGCGCTAGATCTGCGAGTGCATGCCGTCACCAGTGAAGCAAGAAGCCATTGACGAGGCAGCGAGGCGAGGCCACGTCGACCTGCTGGGGTTTTCTACGAGCGTGGCAAGCGGCGCTGCAGCGAAGAAGTCCACGACGATACCGCGAGACGAGGTGGCATCGCCTTGCTGGCGCACCTCTATGAGCGTGGCGAGTGACGCTGCAGCGATGAGGTACTAAGTAATCTCTTCCGCTTCGACCGGATCGACATGGCGAAGTTCGTCCTTGCCAACCAGAAGGAGGAGATGCGGCATCACGCTCTCCTTTATGCGATCCAACTTGGCAATTTTGAGCTTATCTAGTTCATCCTCGAGAGCGTCGAGTTGCCTGGTCCGCTTGAGGTTAACAACACTGCTTCCGCTGCGATAGATGCCGGATTCTCGAATTCGTCAAGTGCTTCACTGCTCGTTAGCGCCGTACACAAGGTGGTGGCCCCTTGGAAGAGCTTCCACGATGCTTTCCCAGACGGCTGCCTCGCAGAACTAATCGGCAATGAGCTGGATACAACAATCTCGAGGTCATCAACTACCTCGACTGCATCAACGCCAGCGCACCCGTGGTAACGAATGCCGCTGGCTATCCCGAGTTTGGCATGTGTGCTCGTGGTGACAAGTGCCCTGCGCGCTGCAAGACTCGAACGTTCCAGATGGGCATGGCGGCGGAAGGAGAGCACTTGAACATTGTGGAGTTCCTGCATCACTCGACGTTGAGAGGCTGCACGAGCGCGACAATGATGGACGCTGCTGCCAACGGATACTTCGACATCGTTGAGTTTCTGCACCATCACCGCATAGAAGGCGACCCAAGAGTGCGCTACACGCTACTGTGGTTCAGTCTCCGTGTGGATATCCTGTCCTGGCGTTTCTTGCCGCGTATTGCAGTGACGAAGCCATCGTGCTCGCAATCGCGGCAGCGGATTGTTGTCTCCTCCGACTCGTCCAGGCACTCCACCGCAACCGCGAGACCGTATCGTACGCTGCGCTGAAGGCAGCGGTCACCCGTAGTCCCATGGAAGGGTCTATTACCCGCCACGAAGCTAACAAAGTTCCTCTTTGAAAAGCAGAGCCAAAATCAGAGGACGCACGAGTCCACAAGTCTTTTGAAGCAAGCTATGACCGACTCTTCCAGCAACGTCGTGAAGGAAGTGCTGGCGGCCGTGCCCGAGATGTCGATCGAAAAGCTCCAAGACACCCTGGTATTTGCATCGGGAAGGAGTGACTGTGCTAATATTGTGAAGATGCTCGCGGGCTTGATCGACAAACGCGTTCGCAAACGCAAAGCCGAAGCCATGCCGGGTTATTTTCAAAGCATCTATTGATCGCGCCAGCAGTTGCTAGCTACCAGGAGATACACTGTAGATGAAAATGCACGATATTTGACGAGTTGTGATCCGTCCATTGAGCTCCAATAGCATTTGAGCACCTCTTCGTGTCGCCCGGGATCCACCAAAGTCTGCTAACTTCATGGTGCGCATATTGACCGATAGCTGATGCTGCGCGCGCATTTCTAGTTGGCTGGGAGTTGATTTTTGCGGAGCGTTCCCGTGGATATACAAAGTTATGTATGGACACTTGGAGGGCTCGTGCAGTGGTGTACACGAGCAAATTTGTATGCAGCCATTGCCACTCTTTGCAAGTTATTCGTCTGCTCTCTCTTTATATATCTCGCATACCCTGAAGGTGGCTCCTTTCACGTAGTGCGCGATCACATACGAAGGGGACAGTGATAACAACGTCTAAGGAGCTACCTAGAATACATGTACACGTACAAGGTAGGCGAGATATAGAGATGCATACACAAACCTGCAGATAGAATGACAAATTCACACAAGCTCGCCATTCTTGCTGGAAGCAGTGTTGGCCTCCAAGTTGGAGGCTCCAACATACAGTTCCGCTATTTCTCCCTTTGATTGGCCATTTCTTTGGCCTTTTATTCTTTCTGACCAATCAGAATGCGATGAAACCTCCTTTTCGGCCAATGAATAGCCGTTATTCAAGAACTGTGTGGCAAGTTGCTGCTGGAGAACAGCATGGGCGCGAGCACCAGCAGCAGCAATGCCATCCCCGCTCCGTCACGGTCGCCACGCCCCGCAGGAGCTGCCGCGCTCGCTGTACTCACCAGTCGCACACTCTTACACCACGTCACCAGCTTCATGTCTGGGTACCCATTCTCTGTCCACCACTTCACCCAGCAGAGCGACAGTCAGCAGCTCCTGCGCGATAGCCGCGTCGGCCGGTTGCATCGCGATGGTGTGCTCTTCCACCTAGCGATCGCAGCGAACGATCAGAAAATGCTTCAGCTGCTGTTCGTGCTGGTTAGGCAGCCTCACCACAGTCACGACCCGAAGCTCAGCCTTTCAAAAGTTCTGCGCTGTGCAGTGCTGTACAACCGCATCGAAGTACTAGAATACCTGGATATTTTGCAGGCAGAGGGTGGCTTCCTGGCATGGCGACTCGAGCCCTTGCTCATGCGGATCGCCGTCAGACGTGAAGATCCAGACCTGCGGGTACTCGTGTGGCTCTACGAGCGGCTACCGGCAAAGCACTACCCACTATTGACTCGAGATATGATCTACCACACGACAAAGGGTAACCTGCACATCGTGCAGTGGCTCCACAAATGCAAGGTGAGAGTGTATCCAGTCGCCGTGGGCCAAGCTGCGGTCAATCGACACACCCACGTGCTCAAGTTCTTTTATGAGCACACGACGAGACGCTGTCCGAGGAGTGTAATCGAAGAGGTCATTGAGAACGACGACGCGGAGCTCACGAAGCTCATGATCGCAAACGAACGCGAGAAAGTCAAGTGCCTGCTTATCGAGCAAGCGGTGCGCGAAGGTCAAGCCAAAGTCGTGGACTTTGTCGTCAAGCACAAAGTTCAGTTCGACGCGCGGCGCGTGATGGAAAACGCTGTTGCCGGTGGCAACCTGGAGATTATGGAGTACCTGCACGAGAACGGTCTGGGCGACTGCTTCCCTCAGGCGATGAGTCGAGCTGCTGGTCATGGCCATTTGCAAGTTATCAAGTACCTGTATCAACATTACCCGGACGCCTACACGCCAGCTGCGATAACGCGAGCGGCTCGAGGTGGGTTTCTCGACATTGTCAAGTTCCTCCACGAGAGCTACCCCGGCAGCTGCCCGCGCAACGCAATGGACCAGGCAGCCGGTGGCGGTCACCTCGAGATCGTCAAGTACCTGCACAAGAACGGTATCGGAGGCTGCTCGACGAACGCGATGGACCACGCGGCGGTCAATGGCTCGCTGGAGGTCGTCCAGTTCCTGCACTACAACCGCTCAGAGGGCTGCACCGAGCTCGCCATGCGCGCCGCTGCTATATCGGAGACGAACCTCGAGACCGTCAAGTTCTTGTGTGAGCACCGGCGCGAGAGCGACGTGACATTGGCAATGAAAGTCGCCGCGTTCCACGGGAACTTGGAGATCGTCAAGTACCTTCGAGGGAAGCTGAGCGCAGGCGAATCGGTTTTCTTCGCTGTAGAGGAAGCAGCACGGCGTTGGCACCCGTTCAACAGCGCATCGGCGCCTGTGATCCGGTTCCTGTGTGAGCACCAGGAGAGCGAGCATATGAGTATCCTGAAGCAAGCCGTGGTTACGGGAAGCCTGCACGTAGTGCAAGCTGTGCTCAAGTCTTCAAACCCGTCGAATATTGAGAAGGCGAGAGCAGGCGCGTTCGCCTTAGAGTACGACCTGGAGGAGATCAGCAATGAGATCGCCAACTACCCTGCAGCATACGGCAGTGATCTAGACTTCTGAGGGGCGCGTAGATTATCAACTTATAAAGATTAGACCTCGATCGTTCAGAACGTTTCGTCGGAGCTCTCAATCTATAGAGACTTACTGCTCTAGAGTGGCATGGGGATCTCCTTAAACAGGAACCGCGTGACGATGGATATGATGTGGTCGAAGCCCTGGCACTCGAGGTCGCTCGGCCGCGGCAGCTGCGCTTGGAAGACGTAGTCGTTGATGCAGGCCTCGAGTTGCTTCGTGAGCTTGTGCTTGGAGGTCGAGAAGCAGCTTGGGGAGCTTCACGATTTCCATCGCGTACGTCGAGCAGCCTCCGATGGCATCCTCGTGCAGGTACCTGGTGATCTCTAGGTGGCAGCCGCCTGCTGCCTGGTCTATCCCGTTGCGCGAATAGCTCTCGGGATAGCTCTCGTGGAAGAACTTGACAATGTCGAGAAACCCACCTCGACCAGGTTGCGTCATCGCTGCTGGCGTGGAGGCGTCTGGGTAATCATGATGCTGTTTCAGTGTGTATGCTGTTCAACTGCAGCTTGTTGTTTTTGTTTTTTAAATCGATGCCGATGGAGCGCCTTCCCAAGAAGGTGAAGGCCACTTTCAAATATTCCAGCATGAAAGCGCAGCCTCAGCGCCTCGGAACCAGCCCATTGACAAGCGAGAGGAGAAGAAAGAGTAATGACGATATCGCTGGGCAAAGACGAGGCCATGGGGGTAGCGCTGCACTGGATGTGCCGCGCGATGGGGGCCTGCGCAAAAACACTACAGCCTTTTGATCCAGAGCGTGTATACTGCGCTGCTACCTGTGCTGACGGTGTCCCTGGGCACACTGCACGAGTCATATCTACAGTGGCGTAGCGGTTACAAGATGGACAAGACGGGCTGTGCGAGACGCTGGGCGTGTGGCACGCACTGGCGTGCTGCCCGGGACTTGGGCGACTACGAGAACCCGCGCTTCTGGGACAAGCTAGTGCGGCAGTTTGCGTTGTCGTTATCTTTCCCCAAGATGGGCG
>JAASFV010000591.1:0-18550 GCA_023334015.1 Globisporangium paddicum
AATTATGGCCAGCAATGATGCGGCCTTGTCATTGGCTATTATTACGAATAAGTAGCCAATCAGATACACTGAGCTTCCATAGCCAGTCAAAGTAGCTTTATTTAGGCATAGCTATAGTATACAAAGCTCTAGTAATTTGCGCCCACTTTCGGGGCCGCCCTCAGGGCCTAAATAAACAGTCTCCCTTTTGCCTTGCTAACAAGCAAGTTAAAGTCCTCCCCCCCTTTCGCCCATATTGCTCTGTTACAAACAGGCAATTAGATCGCAGGAGCTGCTGATCCTTTTATCATGAGTCCTTGTGGAAGTCGTGTAACACACGCTTCCTCACTATGTGTATTGTGCTGAGTAACTCGGGAACGCCCGGTTACATCTGTGCTGCGTACTTATTATATGATGTTGAGTGATGTTGAGCGAGTTCACGCACAAAGTTCACGATTTGAATTCACAGATATGAATGCCTCTTAGGCAAAACGAGCATTTTTTTTGATCGCGTGTGTCGGAGTCCACTTGGTTTGATAGAGATCTCTTCTTCTCTCGTGTTGTAAAACTCTAATGGGACCTCGGAGCACCCAGTTGTGCAATGACTGCTCTCAGTTCACGGATTCCTTCGTCAGCGACTGTCACCTTTTGTTCGAGCGTGTCTTAAACCTCGAGCACTTTGTGGTTCGCAAAAGTGCTTCTCCACCATGACACTCACCCTCGTTTGTATATCGAAAGCCATGTTGGTAATCTCCTGTTGTGTATTGATCCGTTGAGCACGACCACGCGTAGTATCGCGCAGCTCTCGGGATAGAATCGCTTTGGTTGCATTTTGTTTTGCTGCGACAGCATTGATGGACGCCATCTGCGTGTTTAAAGCTCTAGCTATCCGATGCTTCTTGAGGATGATGACGTGCTTTCCGAGTACTTTCCCCCACACTTGGACAGCTTTGTCGACTTTTTGTTGGTCACTCATCTTGATGTCGAGAAGCAGCCATTCTGTGATGTCAACTTTCACTGAGCGTTTCAGCAGTGTGTCAAACTGACAACGCATACTCGCTACAAGAATAAAAAAAAATGCATATAGATGAGCTTGTTTGACAGCACGAGATTAACATTTTGCAATCATATTTGGATATATCCACGTACGCAGTTGAGAGTCATTGTATCGGAGTGTCATGTGTTGAGGATGCTGGTTCTGCTCGTACGCTGGCGGATGTGACCTTGATGAACACACCGGCAGGTGCAAGCTCGCAGCTACGGCTGTGACGTCGTACTGCTGGAGGCTGTGGTGCCCTCGTTCGTGAACTGGTAATCGGGGCTGCGTCGGCGTCGACAATGAGCGTGCTGCTGAAGACGATGCCGAGCTGGTGGGAGTAACGTGGAGGCCTCGGCCGCGAGTGCGCTGCCGGTAGCTGCGGAGAGGGTGACGGTGCTGCTGGATGCTGTGACGTTCGTCGCCAGCTTGTCAGCGACGACGATGACTGCTGGTCTTCTGACAACACTTTCTCAGAGCCTCAAACAGCGGTTCTCATCTTAAAATCGTTTTTTATTTCAGCCAATCATATGCTCTGCATTTTCAGAATAGTCATCTAAATTAGTATTTCCTAGCAAAATACCATCAACTTGACAGACAAGCAAGCCATGGACGACACCACCATGAGCCAGCACGAGCACGATGCCTCTGTGGCGGGCGCCTCCGCTCTATCATCCGCACAAGAGGCGCACACAGCTCACGCCCACTTAACTGACTCTGGCGCTGCTCCCGACCATGACGACAGCGACGCACGGGTGTCACCTCCGTCCGCAGCCGACGCGTCCGCGGGCGTTGAGGCGAACGCGATCGACGCCAAGAAGACCGGGCGGCCCGTGCACCCGCTCTGGGCGCACTTCCACCGCGGCGAGAAGCGCAACCGATACCACTACCACGCCTTCTGCATCTACTGCGTCACGCGCTACGGCGCCGAGCACGTGCCGCCCACGCGCGGCGTGTCCGTCGACATGCTGCGCCACATGGAGAAGTGTGCCAATTGCCCAGAGAAGGTCGTCGAGAGCCTGCGCGACATCTGCGGCAAGCGCGACGCCGTGAGGTTTGACCGGTACCTAAAGAAGAAGTCCGAGTCTGGCGAGGACCCGCTGCAGCAGCACGTGGACGAGGTCGCACGAGGCCTGGAGGGCGATGCGGCGAGCGTGGTGTCGGCGGCCGAAGACACTCGTAATGAGCAGCAGCAGCACGAGAGCAGTTTGAATGAGAACCACGCGCACGCAGAACAGCAAAAAGAGCAGCAGCGTCATGCGGAACGTCGCATTCAGCAACAGCCGCAGTATATTCACGACCAGCAGCAGCTTGTGCGGCAACAGCAGCAAGCTGTGGGCAGAGACAGTCAACGAGATGACCAGCAAAGCAGCAGTCACGCCGGGGTAGACAACTCGGCTGATGCAAGTCTGAACCACAGCGCTGACTCGAATTCTGTGGCACGAGCTGCAGGTCGAGCACTCAACCAGCGCACTCCTGCTGCCACTGGAACGACTGGTTCTCGTCTCCTGGGCAAGCATGCACTGCAGACATCCAGCTATGGCGTCCAAGGACGGCAGAGCAGCGCTGCGTCGCACCAGCACAACGTTTCAGGCACGGTACACGTATCCACGCTTGCATCCAGTATCAAGCGCGCACGTACAGCTACTGCAGGCAGTGACGCCGAATGGAAACTCACGTTGCTCAAGAGCGCCGTGGTCGCCGGTCTCCCGTTCCAGGCGTTCGAGAACCCCGAGTTCCAGCAGTTGCTCCAGTATCTCCAGCCAGCATCAGCCAGCGGTAGCAGTATCGCAGACGCCGTGATGAACCCAAAGTTCCTATCGGAAGCAGCGAACCGCCTCGCGCTCCTCCAGCTCGACCGCGTGAAGGAGGGCATGCACAACTCGACAATCAAGGGCGGCCTGACGCTCAGCATCAACTGCTGGTCCACACTCGACCTGCAGCAACTCGTGGCGTTCTCGCTCGTCAACTCGAACGGCGACGCGGCCTGTGTGTGTGTGCTCGATATGGGTACGCAGGCAAACGCCTACAGCTCGACGCAGCTCGCTGTCAAGATCGAGGACATGCTGCAGAAGCTCGAGAGCCTCCACATCAGCGTCATGGGTATCGTCGCCGACTCGCTCATTGCACTCAACGCGGCCCGGTGTGTGTGCTTCGCGGTGACGCGCAAGTCGCTGCTTGTCGTGCCCTGCCTCGCGCGGCAGCTGAGCATCCTCGCGGGCAGCCTGCTCACCCACAAGCTCTTTCGCGACGCCGTGGGGCAGATGATCGAGGTCGCATCCTATTTCTCTAACGGCGTGCTGCAGAACAAGCTCCAGCTCGTGAGTGGTGACGACGAGGCGTTCATCCCACTGCCAAACCGCGACAACTGGTACTCGTTCATGGAATGCGTCAGCGCGATGCTCAAGTACTGCGACATTGTGACTGCGATCTGCACGGACGACGATTCCAGTAGTAGTGCTGCTGGACGTGATGGACTTGGAGGACAGCTCGCGCCGCAGAGACTCAAGGCGCTCATGTTTGCAGACGAAGGCAAGCTCTGGAAGACGCTGCAGGAGCTGCACACACTGCTGCTACCGCTCAAAGAGACCTACGTGCTGATGTTTCAGCACAAGCTCAAGGGCGGACTAGCCCCGTCTTCGAGGGCTCACGAGGCCAAGTCCGGCGAGGAGAACGACTTTTCTGTGGCAGCCCACGGCCTCACGCTCGCGCACATCATGTACCAGCTTGCGCGCATGAGTCAGCAGTACGCTGGGCTCGTGGGCACACACCACGAGCCGCTGGCGCAGATGATGCAGGCCCATATCAACCTCGCGTGGCAGCGCTATGACGTGCCGGCCATGGTGCTCGCGTACGTGTTCAACTTCCACCTGGACACGGCTCTGCTCAACATGGCACACGAAGCGTTTCAGTGGGAGGCCATCGCAGCGTACTTCCAGGAGTACTTCTCCGCCTGGTTCCACCGCAGTGGAGAGGGCGAGGCTGCTGCAGCAATGCCAAGCTCAACAGATTCTGCGAATGACAATGGCGAAAGTGCCTCGAATCCCGTGCATGGACCGATTTCCAGTGACAAGGTCCACGAGATCTTCGGCGCGTACAAGATGAATCAATTCCCATTTGATGCCGACACAACGAGCGACTACGTGGACGTGTCGTCGTTCTACTCGTTCGTCTCCGACTCGCACCCGGAGATCTGCGCGCTCTGCTGCCGCATGTACGCGATTTCGCTGCTCTCAGCGAACGTCACGCGCATAGTGCGCGGCATTGGCTACGTCCCCACGACGACGCAGACAGTCAAGAGCCCCGAGACAGTCGAGTTCCTACTGCATGTGGGGTTCGCATCCAGCATGAAGAAAGCGTGGCCTGGCCACAGCCAGGAACGAGACTCCGAGTCCAGCAATGTTACGAGTTTCAACCCGAGCAAGAATCCCTTTATGCGTCTTGGGACGATCATGGGTGGCTGCCATCCGGACGAGGTCTTTTGGAATGAGGACGTCTGGGACGAGTTTGCGAGCGACTGGTGCCAGTTTGTCGAGCTCGAGCTCTCGACGGAAGAGTTTGACGCGATCACGACCCACGTTCACACAGGAGGCGACAGCTCAAGCAGTCGCGTGTCGGAGATGATCCACCGCAAAGTGCCGCTCGACGAGGTCTTCATTGGGACTCTGGCGCCGCTCTCGACCTCAGGGGCGCCCTCACCAACGACCACAACGGTGACGAACCCAGTTCACGACGACAATGTCCTGTCTATGGAAATGTAGACGCAGCGGCCATCCAATAGTCACATTCAACGACAGGGGTACAAAGCGAGTATTCATGTCCATGTATTGCTCTTGATGGCTCACACCCACACACCGATTCTTCGTAGGACTCAGCCCACATAAACCTACGCGCCGCCTCGGTCTCGACTTGCCCGTGCCGCCTTTTCTCGTAGCAGGCTTATGCGCGAGAAGATCTTGCGACGGTTGATCTCGTTTGTCGTCATCTCGAGCTGCACCTGGCAGCACGCGAGCGCGCGCTCGTAGGCCTCCGAGGCCATGAGCGCGAGCACAAGGTTGTTGAGGATCGTGCGCTCACGCTTCGTGTCCTTAATGCTGCGCGTGATGTCGAGGCACCGCTGGTAACAGACTACGGCCTGCTGCGGATTCTTTTGGTCGAGGTACACGGTGCCCAGGTTGCCCAGTGCCCGTGCCTCGACGACTTTGTCGTCAGTCACCAGAGCAACCTCGCGCGCGTGGATGAAGCGGGCCAAGGCGGCATCGAGTTTCTTCTCACGGTAGCAGGCCATGCCAGCATTGAGCTCGTCGAGCGCTGAGCAAGCTGCACTGTGAGAGTGGACAGGCTCTTCTTCAACCGCATCCGGCTTGGCTTCCTCCTCTGCGGGTGCTTCCTCACTGGCGGGGGCTTGCGCGAGAATGGCTGGCTGCTTGAACTTGACATCGATCGGGAACTGGCCGTAGAGATCGTCGTCGTTGGCCACTTGACTTTGGTTCTCGGACGAAGCCAACGTAGTTCCAAAGCTCCCGTACGTATCACCTGCCTCTGAAGCTTGGGTCTTGAGCTGGAACTGAGACGCTCGGGGTGGCGGCGGAGGACCAAGCGAGAACTCGTCATTTACTTGCTGCTGCTGAGGAGGCGAAACTTCAAACCCGAAGCCCCCAAGCGACGCAAAGTTGCCGTAATCTGCTGCGCCATAGCCAGTTTTTTCGCTCTTATCGCTTGGATTGGTGGCTGTGATAATTCTACTGGTAGCTGGCTTGGTGACGGACACGCTCGCAAACGAGCCGTACGGGTCGTCGCAGCCCATCGATGAACCCGACGACACTGTCGACGCACAGGAAGAAAACGACGAGGACGCCAAGTTCATTTTTGAGAACGAGATCGCTGCGCGGTTCCTGAGCGCGAGCTCCTCGGACTGGGCCGCACAGGTGGATGCGAAGGACTCAAACGTCCCATACGCGTCCCCCTGTTGCTGCAGCTTGGCCTGGCTCAGGCTAGCAATGCCAGTCGGCGACGAAGACCTGCCCAGTTGCTGCTGCTGTAATTGTCGAAGCCTAGACGGTGAGAGCTGCATGGCGCCCGTTTGCTGTGAGAATCGACTCGATGACGGCGACAGCAGTCGAGGTCCGAACCAACCAGTTGCGACTGGAGAGCTCAGTTTGCCCGAGGCTGCGAACGACATGAAGTTCCCGTAGTCGGCGTTCTCGTCCATCACCGGCGGTATCTTCACAGACAACATCGGAGGCACATTGTGGCTCTGCTGGTTGTTCTCCGTCACCTGCGCTTCGTTGAAAAACTGACCCACATCGCCATAATCGTCGTCATGCTGAGAAACCTGGCGTTGCTGATTTAGTTTGGTGGTTGGCAATGGCGCTGATGTAGTCTTGATCGTGAGAACTGGTGGTGTCGTGAGCGCATCGATCATGAAGCCAGAGTAGCTTTCTGCACAGCAGTCGCTTGTATTGGTACTCGCCTGGAACTGCTCCAACGCACTCGAAGACAAAACAGGCGGCGAAGCTGGCGCAAAGAGCAGCGAGCGATTCGCGACCGCACTGCTCAGCGAAGAGTCTTCTGCCATGTCGAAGGTCTCGGCGCTGAACGCCGTATACGAGTTGCTCTGCTGTTCCTGGAGCGCGCGGATCTCCACCAGCTCGCTGTTGCAGTGCTTCGCGACAACCGACGGCACCTACACAACCAACGGCAGATTTAGTCAGGTACCGCATACTACAAGTGAGTCTTGTCCGAGTCACAGCGTACCCCGTGCTTGAGCTTTCCCGCACTGCGTTGCACGAACGAAACGATGGACGCGTACCCGCGCGTCTTGGAGTCCGTGAGCACGTAGCTCCCACCTTGCTGTTGAGACAAGCCCAGGTTTTCAATCAGGCAGTTCTTCATCTCGCGACGGCCTCGGTACGGCGGGGCTGTGTGGATCTTAACGTACGAGAGCGTGAATTTGGTCGGGTGTGACTCACTGAAGCGGATGAGGAAAGTGCCGTCGCCTGAGCCTGAAGCTGGAGATGACGGTGGGGAGTGGCTGCCATTGGAGACTGAAGGGCTGTGGTTTGCCAGCACGCGGTCGGCTTCCGCGCGCCCCAGCAAACCGTGAAACCACGGCACTAGCTCGCCATTCACGCAGAAGCAGCTCACCACCTGCACACTTACAAGATCAATCAATCATATATGTAAAAGAGCTCTTCATACATGCGCTCGTTACCTTGGAGATCGTGAGCTCGAGCGGACCAAAGCGCGCGACGAAGTACAGGAACTGCTCACCACACACATACAGTTAGCTTCTGGTACATTAGTATACAGCTGTACGTATATAACGCACGTCTTGTTTGGTCACGAAGCCGTGGCGCCACGCGTTCTCGGCCACGCAGTGCTTGACGATGGCCGCGAGCTCGTCCTGCGAGAGCTGCTCGTGCTGCTGCTGCTGGTCACTCTCGCAGACCTGCAGCAGCAACGGGAAGAAGAGCGATTTGAACGGGATGCGCTCGCCGAATGCTCCCAAGTGGCGGCTCCACCAGCGCTCAGCCGCCGTCTCCATGGCCGCCCCCGCAGAGAACGCGTCGGCACTCATGGCTCCCATGATTCACAACTGGTGTGACTCTCTCGAATATAATGCTCCTCTACCGAATCAGACTTCGCATTTTTAGCCAATGATAACCATTTTTTCCCTTAATTTTGACCAATGAAAAGTGGTATCATAATTTTGACGGGCATGGCCTGAGCTGATTCTCCAGGATTGACGACTCTTCATCAAGCCTCAGAGCGTTTGCTTCATGTATGAAGCCGCCATTTGAAAGGCTATGGGTCCATGATCACGCCCTTGAAGTCACAACTTCCATGGCTCCAGTTTGCGTGTCAGCAAGCTACTGCTTCCTAGGCGAAATGGGTACACTTTGTGCCGCGAGCTGCCCGAGACCGCCCGCGCCAAACTGCTGCTGCACTTGCTGCTGTATCCGCTTGGAACTATCGGTCAGCATAGATGTCCTAGAGCCTGCCTGTTGCTGCAGTTGCTGCTTGTACTGGTGGTGCGGGTGGTGCTGACTCATCTTGCGCATCGATGGCTGGTGTTGCTGTCGAGCTGGCAGCGCTGGTGCACCAGACGAGACTTGGGTCTCGGGGCTCAGCTCCGGTCTTGAAGTGAAGGTAGCTTCAACACTCAGATCATATAGTGCAAGATTCGGCGGCGCTGCTCTACCTGGCGAGACTGATAGAGAGGCACCGTCAGCGGAGCGTCGTGGAGAGTTCAATGCGCTGAGAGTTGGCTGGTGGGAGGTGATCGTGAGACCCAGTGCTGGCGACGCGCTCATCCCTGTCTGCTGCTGCTGGTAATGGACACGACCCAGCCGAGGCGAGAGCTGCTGATGTTGTGATGCTGACAATCGAACTGAGCTCTGCCGATCTGGGAATTGACTGCTGCTGTTGTTCTCTGAGTGTGGCGATATACTGAGGCTACCTGGACGAGTCCCCTTTGCGTCCGTCATTCTCGTACCACTCAGCTCAAATTGAGTCGAGTTGCCAGTAGTACTGGATCGTGGAGACTGGGTCTGAGTCGCTGGACGCTTGTAGGTAGCTGATCGCGATCGAGGCGTCAAGGGCGAGCTGCCGATGGACAGCGCTGCCAGCTGCTGGGTAGTGGCTTCCTCTCGCTGCTCGTCAACCTTGAGCAAGTTTCCCAACTGCTGCTCCTTCTGCTGCACCTGTGCTGCTACGTACGCCCGGTTGATTTTCAAGTAATCGAACGTACTGGTCATCGACCCAGCCGCGCTCTTGCGAGGTGACAGTGCTCCTCCTGATTGGTGCTGGATGTGTCCAAAGTCGAATTTGTTGCTTCGTAGGACCCCTTGACCCGATATCCCATCCACACTTCTGATATCAGCGCCACCTTCAGTATTTTCTTGGTAGAAATCGCGCCAGTTGATGCCGCCTCGGCTACTGCCATTGACTGGAGATCTACCGAGCGCCGACGACTTGTGCACAAAGCTCGGTCGAGCCACCATGTTCACAAAGTCACTGCCATCCATGGTCCCGATGTTGAGCACGACGCCATTACTGCTACTCCCAGCGCTAAATGGACTCAACGATCTTTTCTTCCCGTAGGGCGAGAGCCCAGACTTCCCTTGGATATCAATATGGCTCGACGTTGCGCCGAGCAGAGCTGGATCTGCAACAAATGATCGATAACGTTAGCCACAGAGCATACACTTTTCAGTGCTAGAAATCATATTCTCACCGAGGACTGTACTCGTATTGGAAATTGAAGCCTCCAACTGCTGTGAGTGTCGCGCTTTGGATCGGCTGCTGGCAGACGAGAGGCGACTGAGCTTCCTTGTGACGTCGCTCTTACGTGACGAGTCCTCTCGTGGTGTCGACTTCTTACCTGGGACAGCAAATGAATGATTGATATAAGATTATATTGTCCATACTGTTCAGAGGTTGATATAAGACTCACGCATTGTGATGTCAGACGATTGTGGACGCTTCAAAATCGATTTCGCAATGAGGGCCTCCTGTTTGACTGGTGTTGTTGCCATCTTGGTCTCGGAGGTGTTGAGTGGTGCCGACACAAAAGCCTCTTGATCTTCCAGAGAACCTGGCTTCTGTCCCAGGTCTAGACGATGAACCTCGCTCTGTTCACCTTCTGACATCTCTCCACACCATGTCTCGAGTGGCTCGATCCCCACGTCCTGGTTAACATCCCCGTCTCCACCGTCGTCCTGGTCCTCTGCGACAGTCAGTCGATCACGATACAGTTGAGCTGCCGCGCTGCTTACTTCCGCCTCTAGATCTCGCGAGATCTCCTCCATTGAAACGGCTTTGGACGCTTCGAGAATGTCGATTGGGTGGATATCTGACGGAAGAAATCGCAATAGGTTCGTTATTCCAGAGAATCAGTTCTATACACCAGGGTTCAAGCGAGACGAGTGACCTTCGAGCGGCTTGAGCAAGTACTTGTCATTCCATGCGAACGTGAGGCTGTGCATGATGCAGTAGAGCAGCGAGATGTACTGCTCATACATGGTGCACCCACAAAGTTAATCGGTTAGAAAAACTGCGCTCCAACAATTCTACGATTTTTTGCCGACAATTTCCAACGTACATCCTCGGGCTCGACTGTGTCTGTCCACAGATCTACAGTATATAATACCAACAAACTGATCACCAATGGAGCCAAATCAAGTAGAGAACATGGCCTAGTGCATTTCTCTCATGGACGTACCGACGAGCTCAAACATTGAGAGGTGGAAGAAGCGGTAGTCCAGGTGCTGCGCGCCGTTCGCATCTCGTTCCCAGTCATCGTGAATCAGCTCCTTCGATGCGTTCAGTTCGAATTCCGGGAGGATGAGGCGGTGCAGCCGCAGCATGTACGCTTCGTACTCGGAGAAGCTCAGGTTGGCCTCATCGTCCTGCACGGCGCTGAGCCAGAGCCGCTGCGTGAGTGCGATCATGTGCGGATGCGTCTCCAGCGCTGCGCGCTTGCGCAAGTTGGTCTAAGAAAGAGTGGCGGTAGCATTTAGAGTCTAGCAAGTTAGTCTTCGTAAAGCGTAGGGCTGAACGCACCTCAGTGTAGTGCTCGAGGTCGCCCTGAAGCCGGTACGTGACATCCTCGCCCTGCTCAGCGTCGATCTCCGTGATGACGTGTCTATCAAGCTCCAGCAAATGGTTTAAGTGAGAAGAACAAAAGCGAGATTGGCTAACGAATCCCACAAGTCTAGCTACGTACCCTCCGTCAACCAGGATCTGGGCTTGAGACTGCACAGCCTGAAGCGCTTCATCGTCCATGGAGATGCGTCCAATTAATGCTGTCGGCCTATAAACACGAGTAAGAGGTGTTATGTACAGCCACACTGCTCTATCTTGAGCTAAACCCACCGTCGCTGATGCAGCCCATTCGACGCCACACCACTCACTGTGCTCGCTGCCTTGGCAAGCACAGGGAACCGCCTAAGGTTGATCAGCGCCTTGACGGTCCCCTTGAAGACTCTGAGCTTCCGGTAGTACGCCTTGAGTGAGAGCAGCGACTTGCCGCTGCCCAGCGTGGCGGTCGAATCTTGTCGGCGAGTGCTGCCTGAGCGACTCACTGTGCCAGTCGCCTGAGACGTCGTGTTCGAACCGCCATTCCAGCGACGTGGGGCAAGACCCGCGTCCTTGCGCTCCACGCGCGTCGAGGCCACGAGCCCCTTCATCTCGAGCTTGCTGCTCACGATCTCCATCGCTCGTACAAGAGGAGGTTTTGAGCGAGGAACTGGTCTGTTGTTGGCTATCCAACAGAGTATAGGACGGATGTACCCATTCGCGTTGCTGGCAAGCTGATTGGAGGGTATAAACGGATACAAAGACCGTCACTCCAATGCCAATCATTACAAGTATAGAGTTCGTCAACAAGAAAAAATATTGACCGGAAGTACTTCGATACGGCTTGCTCGCTGACTCGGATAGTGCGCCATCCGAGCCGAGCTTGTGGTGAAGTCGACGTTGGTTTGGTTCTCTTTGTAGGTAAAGTTCTCCGGTGCATCGCATTCGTAGTTCAGATGGGAAACTTGTACGCAAATACAACTTCGTCAGCGATCAATGAAAATCCTCCTGTCATACTGCTGCCTATGATCTTAAACTTCTAACACATTTGCTTGTAAGGATTCTCCACGTAACCACACGTCCGCCTTGCATGCAAAATATACGATGCCACGAGCACAAGAATATCCAAGTCGTGGATGTGCTGAGCGGGAGATCGTTTTTGCTGCGCCGTTTGATCATTCTTCGCTTTCTCAAAGATGAGCCTTGCCGAAGTGTGTCCAATCTCCTGCAGTAGCGGCGCTACGAAGCTTGACCTCGTGCGACGCTCTCTTCATCACGACTTGATGTGACGGCCGCACTTATTTGCGCGCAACCGCTATTCTTTGGCGAGTGGACTGGCAGTCAAGCCCTAGAGCTTGACCCCGCCCGCAGAAGGATGGCTCTGTACAGCTCTAACCGGGGTGGATACCAGCGTTTTCGGAGGGAGGCTGATCTGCTATTGCGGAAAGCGAGCTACTTGTCGTCTTCGGTCGTTTGGAAGCCGGTAAGACACTTGTCACAGATTCACCATCAAGCAAAGGCCGCCTCCGAAAGCCCGGCATGACAGCAGTGGCAGTGTTCTTGGTGGGACCCAGGGGCTTCTCGGGGCCGTCCGCGTGGTTGACCGAGCAGCGGTTCGCGCTTCTCTCAGCGGACACGACGGTAATGATGTCTTCTGTCTTGCTTTGATCACCACCCTCTCGACATTTGCCATCTGTCTCGTCAGCTAGCTGTGGCGAAGTCACAGGCGAGTCGGATACCTGGACCAAGAGTGCGACAATAGCGGGCAGTCGGTGCTCCTCCTGCTCGAGCTGCAGCGGCTCCATCCCCTGCTTCTCGTCTGGATCTGTTTGTGAATGCTCTCCATCCAGTGTCAGATTGTCACCGTCGCAGCTCAAGTCGTCAGCCTCTTGATTGCCGGCGCCTTCGGCAGACCACAGCGAGGACCAGGCATTCTGGGCGTCCTGCTGGTGTCGTGTCTCGCTTCGCAGCACCTCGGTCAGCTTGGTCATCTGCTCTCCGAGGTGCTTAACGAGCTCGTAGCAGCCCTCGAGGCGCGTGTCCTGTCGATCCAGTGGCACTTGTTCGCCCACTGACGCCCGCACACTTGCGCCCAACTCGAGCATCAGTATGAGCTGCTGCTGCGACTGCTCGAGCGCTTGCTGTAGCCGCTGCTCGTGCGCCACAGCCGTGTCGAGGAGGATCTGCTCGAGCTCGCAGTGGCGAGTCGCTTGAGAAGCGGCCTCTTGAATCTGCTGCGTGTGCGCCGAGAGCCGCACCCACAGCGTCGAGTAGCACACGCCTCGGAGCAGCCGCGCGCACGCTCGCAGAGAGAAGTTGGCGCTGAGCAGCACCAGAACAGCGCGCAGCTGCTCGTCGGATATTGCAGGCTTGTTTTGGGCCTCTTGCGCCATCTGCGGCCGTCGCCGCGGGGCGTCCTTGGCCGCGCCGTCGTCGCGCATTCTCATCGTCGACTGGTGTAATGTGATGCTCGTAATCCGATTATCTAAACGCGCGTTTGTATAAAAACCGGAATCGCTTTTTGAGTAACAAGATCATATCTATTAAAACCGAAGCACTTCGGGTTTAGTGCTGTCACGTACTCGGTTTTAATGGACTCCTCACTCGGATGCCAATCAAAACTGATGCAACCTCGCCACCTGATGTCAATCAAACGAGGTGCGGCGTGCTCAAGCTATTTCCAGTTTCTCCTCTTCTGTATATCTCTCTCCTGAAGTAGGAAGACGCCAATGAGGAGACAATATCTCGAGCGAGGCTCTCGCGAAGCTCACACTGATGCTGAAAGCTGGTGGTGATGCTGTTGGAGCTGCTGCTGTAACTGAGGGCACGCCGGAGAAGATGAATGGCCAGCGAAAGGTGTTCTACATACTGGTCTCCAAGCTTAACAACTCTGCACAGCCGCTCATGTTCTTCCCGTACCCATCGTCGATCCAGATCGAGCGCGAGTGCCCCGCTAGCTATGAAGGTAACAGAGCTCACCATGTTACCCTTGTTTGTCCTCCATGCACAACCCAGCGCTCACGCCTCTTGCGTCCTCAGTGCGCCAGGTGGAAGCGTCAACCTCTGGCATCCACATCACGTTCACAGTCACCAAGCGCTTCATGTATAATGCGATCGCGCACAGTTTCAAAGCCACCAACATCCGCAAATCAAAGGCCACCACCAGCACTACGAATTGGAACATTTTCTGGGGCCACCACCTCACAGCCAGTGAATTCGCCGCGCTGCTCCCGTTCCAACGCGTGAACCATTTCCCCGGGAGCTTTGAGCTCGGGCGCAAGGATCGCCTTTGCAGCAACTTGCTGCGCATGCGCAAGAGGCATCCGCAGGCGTACGCAGGCGTGATCCCCGAGACGTTCCTGACTGCGAACGAGTACGACAGGCAGCAGTTCCTGGCCCAGTTTCACGCCCACCCGCACACGTTGTGGATCCTCAAGCCGCCCAACTCGTCTTGCGGCCGCGGCATCAAGCTCGTGACCGCAGCCTCGGGCTCAGCACCGAAGCTCTCCAAGAAGAAAGCCTATGTGGCCCAGGTACGGAAGGGCTTTTGCATTCACCAGCTCTCAGGCTATCACTCGACACTGAAGCCTCTTTCTCTATCAGAAGTACATTGCAAAGCCATTCCTGATCAACGAGCTCAAGTTCGATCTGCGCATCTACGTGCTCGTCACGTCGTTCGACCCGCTGCGTGTCTACCTCTTTAACGACGGCCTCGTGCGCTTCTGCACGGAGAAGTACTCGACGAGCAGGAGCGCTCTGCAGAACCCGTTCGGCCATTTGACCAACTACAGCGTCAACAAGAAGAACACGGCGGCCTTCCAGCAGAACCATGACACCAACGAGGACAGCGATGATGATAGTGCGTTCAGCAGCAGCAAATGGAGTCTCGAGATGCTCTATAGGTACCTCACGGAGCAGGGCAAAACTAAGGAGCTCGCTGACTTCCAGGTCACCCTCGAGGACCTCATTATCAAGACACTACTAGCCGTCGAGTCCAAGATCACTATGGTGACCGCTGGTGCTGGAGGTTCACAGAATGGCTTTGAACTGTACGGCTTTGATATTCTCCTTGAGGGCGAGGCCATGAAGCCTTGGCTCCTCGAGGTGAACGTATTCCCGTCGCTGAGTAGCTCTTCGCCCATGGACAAGCGCATCAAGACGATCCTCGTGAGCGACATGTTCCAACTCGTCGGCGTGCCTTTCGTCGATGTGCAGAGCGCGATCCAGCAGCTCGACAGGGACAAGAAGGAGCGGCTCCACGGAGTCAAAGGTTCTATTCGCAGGGCAAGCATGGCTATCCCGCCCTCTGGCACGCAGCAGAAGAAGCCGACCAAGAAGCAGACTGTGGAGGAACTGCTCAAGAAGGGAGCAGGCAGTGGACCACTGGAGCTCAGCGAAGAGGAGCTTGAGATCGTCAAGCAGATGCAGGAAGAGGAGCTCCGACGAGGCCACTTCAAGCGGATCTTTCCAACGCCAGAGAGCTTTGCCAAGTACCACGAGCTTTTTGAGATCCCGCGGGTGCGCAACGTGCTCTGCATGCTCTGGCTACAACGCACAAAGAGTCATAGCAGCGGCCACCGACGGAGAGCTCAGTCTTCAGCAGTGCTGTCCAAGCCAAGTACTGTGTAGCAGGCACACAATAGAGTCTATTGCTCTTGGTCAGTTGGTTCTTGGCCCTTGTCCGCTCTCTGCTGGTTGAGTTGGGCCTCTAGCTGGGCAAACTGTTGCTTGATCTGCGCTAACGTCGCCTGTACGCCACTTTCATTGGTGTCCACTTGGTGATGCAGATGGACGAGCTTGAGCTCCGTGGTCGCCAGTCGTTGGGACAATTGCGCCAGCTTGGCGTCCACGGCCTTCATGATCTTGGTCTCCATCTCGCGCTCGAGCATCAGCTGGAAGCCCTTCATGAGAGCTTGCGTGTCCATCCCACCAAAACCAGCAGAGATGCCACCACCGCTACCGCCATTCAGACTCAGACCTGCGAGCTGCTGAGCGGCAAAGCTGGCGGTCGTTGGGGCTGCCTGAGACTGAGTAACACTGAGAATCAGCGATCAATAATAATGTTAGATCACAGAATACATTACCTCCAGATATAGAATCAAATCCCAGGTCACCTGTCTGCATTCTCCGGACCACTGGGCACCTGGAAAGGCATGGCTGGCGCGAATGGATCAGCAACAGGCGGGTGGTCGTACAGTTGCAGCGGGACGTACGCGCACTTGAAATCCTGAACGAGCAGCACGCTCTTGTCTCCTGTGAGCGACACGAACTTCACGCGCAGCCTCTGTGTCTCCTTCAGGATGTTGTGCTTGCTCTCGCGCTGCAGAAACTCCTCCGAGATCGCAAAGAACTGCGAGCCGCCTGCAGTTGTAGCGCCACCGATCCCACTCTGTTTGGTGCCGCGGAACGTGCCCAAGTACACTTCCCCTTGCTCGTCTTCACCCAGCAGGTTGCGGCGCACGCCCTCAAGAAAGAGCTCCACGTGACGCGCCGAGCACACGATCTCGAGTTTCAACTGGCGGCACCGCAGCGGCTCGGCGGCGGACCACGCGAGTGCGAGCTCGCACGCTATCTGCTGCTCCGTGTCGACGGGCAATGGACGCGTGAGCGCCAGCGGCAGCTGCGAGAGCGTGATACCGTGCACGACCGAAGCCGCGCTCTCCAGCACGGCGACGGGCTCCGCCACATCCCACGACGAGCTGAACGACGCCATCGTCTCGTATTGGTGAATTTCGCGAGTGAGTGCAGCGATTGGGCGAAATTGTGGTTTCCGGTATTTTGAACTTTACCGGTTTTAAACCTGTTTGGCTTTCGGTTTGTCACCGTGATTAGTGGCTGTAAGCACCGCCAAGGGCCTCCAGCTCCTCACTCGCATTTCGATCGGCAAGACCACGCAAGCTTCCATCTCTTTCAAGGAGCCAATGACTCCAACGGCCATGAACACGTCCACCTAGCCCGCTGATCCAGCACCATCCCTCAGCACGCCTGCTGAGAGCAGCGTGACCATCGCAGTGGACGTTTCTGAAGAACCACCCGACAGTGGAACTGCGCGTCCCATCCGCGTGAGCCTGCGCGTCGGAAAGAAGAGTGCTACTACATCTGCTGCTGCCCTGCCTGCCGATAATGCGAACGACTATCCGCCTGCCCCACCCGCTCGTACCACATAGACTGTTGGAAAGAAGAAGCGCATCATTCTCCTCGACTTCCCTCCAGTGATGAAGAAAAAGACACCCACCTCAAACCGCGCCGTTTGTCCCATCATCGCCCCAGCGATCGCCCTTGCGGCTAAACCATTCCGTCTGGAGCCTTCACGACGGCGTTTAGCAGACATGCCTCGCGCCATCCCCAAAGTCCCGTGCACGCAGCCGAGTCGCGGCACCCATTGCCGACAATACCGCGTCGCTCGCAGTGACTGCGCAGCTGGCGTTTGCAATGTGGAGCCACCCTACGACCGACTCGCTCTCCAACACCTCCGCTCTGGCATCTCAGCAAGCACCGTCCCCGCTCTTTGTTGAGTCGCGCGTCAAGACCACGCCAAACTCGAAGGGGGCGCTCCCGCCGGCGGAGATCTGCGACCTCACGTCCGACAGCTTCCCCAAGGTGACCAACTTCGTGCGCGGCAACTACCAACCCACCGACTTGCGCGTGCTGAGTCCCGCCCGCGCCCTCAAGGTCTTCACGCAACCCGAAGGTAAGTGGGCAACCCACATGTTCTTCCTAATAAGTGTGCGGGACCATCCAGCGATCCTGTTCAATAAGTCACCAGCCATCCTCTAAGCACTGTTCAGCGGGCGACTCAGCAACCGCGAGGCCGCGATCGTAACGTTAAAAGAGCAGCCCGACCGCATCAACCTGGAGCTCGGCTCCTTGAACGCCAACTTCTCGACTTCGGCATCACCGCGCAGCTCCCGTCCGCTACTCCCAGTTGCTCAAGTTACGAAGACCTAATTGACGCCCTCCACGGTCTCGGGACGTTCGGTCACCTGCACTGATTCGACCACGAGCGATCGCTCCTCTCTTGCCTCTACGCCTTCATGTCTTGCAACAAGTCGGCTGACGCAGACAACACACCAGCTCGCGTGAAGCTTACGAGAGAGTGAGTGACCTCTCCCTCGGCCTTGCTTTCACATGCCAGCGACCTGAGCTCCAGTTGGTTGTCCGACTACTGCGCGTCACTGTGCCAAATCGACTACGAGAATCCGAAGTGGACCATGGCAGTCATCAATGAGCTCACTCGCCTGGTCCAACCGCCACGTGTGGCTGCGTCTGCTCACGCACAGTCCCAGTCGCTGTGGAAGCGCTTGCAGACGCCCAGCTCGTCGAAGCAGTCCAAGTCCACCGCGATGCCGGTGCGCATCCACAAGCTCATCCTGACGAACGACCTCGGACAGCAACCATGTCTTCGCTTCCTCCCGGGCAACGGGTGCTCCGAAGAGAAATGTGACAGCAAGCTCCGCGTGCGCAAGTGGGCATCGCCGCTTCCACGAGAGTTCCATCAACACATCGAAGGTCGCTACGTGAAGAAGCAAAACGCTCGCCACCGCTATTGATGTGTGTGATGAAGTCCCGGGAATTCCCAAGTGCCAACGGCCCCCAAGATTGCTCCCTTGTCCCCAGATGATGCCCGCTCCCAAGATGTCCACGATCGCCAGAGAATCAGACTCACGATTCAAGTTGCAAGATCAGGGGAATTTGCCACAACGACTTCGGAGAGTTCCCAGATGAGGGTGGTTGACCATCATTCCAATGATGAGACGACCACAAGCCTCATTAGGCATCCTCCGTTTTCGTTGAAGACGCACCCACGACCCATCACTCCACTCCCCGTTCGAAGCTGCCCATCCAAGTCTGGGACCTTCTCGGGCAAGTCTCGGGCAAGTCTCGGGCATCCTCGATCAAGTCTGGAGGAAGTCTCGGACATGCCTCGGGAAAGAGTTCAGACCACAACCTCTC